>JAODAL010035278.1:0-43134 GCA_025379985.1 Phyllomedusa bahiana | reverse complement strand
TGTAGTGCGGGAGGGGAGCGGGGAGGATGTAAGGGAGGGCAGGGTTAGTTTTGGGGGATTGAGGCATCACAGCGGGGGGGACTGAATATGGTTTAGTTGGAGGGAGGGATGTGGTAGGGTTATTTTAGGATTTTTTGGGGGTATTCGGGGATGGTGATATGGTGGGGCTGTGATATGGGCCAGGTATAGTAGGGGAAACTAGGTGTCTTTGGGGCAGTCAAGGGAGGGTGAAAAGTTGATGTTTGGGGGCAGGGGTCTTTGGGGGTATCGGGGATTTTAATGGGGCAGAGTAAGTGTGGAGTTATTGGGGTATTGAGGGTGGTGATAGGGGGGGGGTAGGTATAGTGGGGGGGCCCCTTGGGTTTTTTAAAGGAAGGAGGGGGCAGCACGGGGTTTTGGGGGGGGTTATTTTGATATAGGGGGTGGAATATGGGCAATTTAAGGGAAAGGGGTTTAGGATGCGGGTTTTGGGATGGGGATATGGGGGGGGCAGGGGATAAAATGTAGAAAGTCTGGGGCATTCTGGGGAGGGGGATATGGGTAGGGGGTGTATGGGGCAGGGGTTTTAAAGGGGGTGTCATAGGGCTATTCTGGGGATGGTGATATGGGTGAGGGCAGGGTATAGTGTAGGATGTCATAGGGCTATTCTGGGGATGGTGATATGGGTGAGGGCAGGGTATAGTGTAGGATGTCATAGGGCTATTCTGGGGATGGTATTGGTGGGGAGGGTATATGTGGATTAAAAGGGGTTTTTGGGAGTGATAGGGGGAGGCAGGGTAAAGGAGGGGGTTTTTTAAAGGTTATTCGGGGATGGTGATTGGGGGGGGTGGGGGAAAAATGGGGGGCATTAGGTTGTCAAAAGGAAGGGACAGTATGGGGGTATTGGGGGGATAATAGGGATTGGGGGAGTACAGGGATGACAGGGTGTTGGGAGTAATGGTAGTATGGATTTGGTGGTGGGAATGTTGGGTGCAGGGTATAGTGTGGGGTAATTAGGATGTCATTGGGGGAGGGTGAAATGGTTGATGATGGGGGCAGGATATAGTGTAGGGCAGGCATCCTCAAACTGCGGGCCCCAGCGTTGGGGAAACTCAAAATCCATCATTCCACAGTTATAGATTTATAAATGCAGATGGGAGTTGTTTTCCCAACAGCTGGAGGGGCCCCAGTTGAGGATGCCTGTGGGAGGGCCCGGTTCACACGGCTTAAAGCCAACGTAATTTCGGGCATTTCACCCCCAATTACGACGGTGCCGTGCAGCGGGGGGGGGGGGCCCGGGAGCTCGCCACCCCATAGCCTCATTATTCAGGGCTACACCCGAAAAAAATGTGCATGTCACTTCTCCCCCCGGGGTTGCGCAAAATCGGCGCGCAGTACGGGTGGGAACATCCCAGAATAAGTCGGTGAAAAGGCCCCCAGGGCATTTGGGTTTCTGGGGGTGGTGGGTATGGTGAGGGCAGTGGTGATGAGGGCAGGTTGTAGTGTCAGGGTCATTAGGTTGTCAGAGGAGGGGACGGGGCAGTCACTGGGGTATTGGGAGGCTGGGTTGACGGGGGCACAGTCTCCTCTCTCATCACCTCTTCCTCCTTTGTTCGCGTATTTTGGTGTCCGGCTCCCGGGGTTGGGCCCTTAAATCTGAGGGCCCTTCCGCCCCTTTGGCCCTGTCACACCCGGCCGTTTTCTTTTAAACCCAGGTGGGGGCCCCCTCCCGCTGCATGATCTCAGGGGGGGGTTATTCGTAGGTTACACACTGCTGGGCTCTGCTAATGTTATAGGAGATCCTGTTCATGTCCATAAGCGCATACGAAGTCACTTCCCCAAATTTTTATTTTTTAACCCCAACTTTTGAGGCAGTCCTCAGCATCAAGGAGGAGCAGCCGTCCCTGATGTCTTTTAGTAAACTAACCATGGTGGAGCCTCTTCTCATAGACCTCTGTGTTGTGCTGTTACTCCTCCAGGAAATGTATTGCTGAATATGTCAGGTGGGTGTTTCCCTGCACGATCTGACGCTATCCATTTAGTGCTGACAGTGGGGGCAGTGGCACGGCCCTCTGAAAAATGGAATGGTAACTCCCATCTGACAGGTTCAGTAATGCATTTCCAGGAGGAATGACAGAGGAACAACACAGAGATATAAGAGAAGAGGCTCCAGATTTATTTCCCAGGGAACACAAGGATTTACCGACCTGTCAGAAGATGTCAGGGTTCCACTTTATTGGGTCCCTATAGTTGTAGGTGAACTCCTATAGACCAGAATGGAGAACACAGCGTTCCATGTACTGGGAACTCCCATAGAACAGAATGGAGAACACAGTGCTCCCCTGTACTGGGAACTCCCATAGAGGAGAATGGAGAACACAGTGCTCCCCTGTACTGGGAAAAAACTCGCCCCCTAGGAACCCCAAGAGAAATGGAGAACACAGCGCTCCCCTGTACCGGGAATTCCCATAGAACAGAATGGAGAACACAGCGCTCCCCTGAACCGGGAAGTCCCAGAGAGGAGACTGGAGAGCCATGCGCACGTGGTGACCGAATCTCCATTCTGAGCTGAGACTCTCGGGGTCCCATTCCTGTACTATGTGCAGGGCCCACTTCTAGGACCATTGGTGGTTTAATCTATCAATTTACCATCAAGTCTATGGGGAGAACACGCCTTAAAGGAAGTGGCCCCGTAGAAGGAGTAATAATCTGGGTTTTAGGTTCCAAAGCGTTTTCCGCCTAAAGAATTGCCCTCCTGTTTTTATACACATTGCATAACACATTACGACAGCAGTCGCCTCCTCATGTCAGCAGTCGGTGGGATCTCGGACCCCAGCAATAAGAACAAGACGCGTCAAAAGTTTTTAGAACTGAGAAGTGTTATTCATTGCGTTGTGTTTTTATCCCTCAGGGACAGTCCCGTTACCAGAAACAGCCATTGACTTTTCAGACCTGCGGTCCAACACCCCACGCAAAAGTGACCGGGTAAGAGACCATGTCCAGAGAGAACCGCAGCGCCAGAGCTGTGATAACTGCCCCATGTGATCGCCAACTGTGTCTGTCTGCAGGGCAATGAGGACTGGACCGTGTGCAACCGCTGCGAGACCTACCGCCCCCCGCGCGCCCACCACTGCCGCATCTGCCACCGCTGTATCCGCAGGATGGATCACCACTGCCCCTGGTGCGTCTCCTCCGTCCTTTTCGTTGAATTTATTATATATGGTATTTTTTTCATGCATTGTAGGTTATATATGAATGTTTTTTATTTCTTGTAGGATTAATAATTGTGTCGGGGAATTAAACCAAAAATATTTCATCCAGTTCCTCTTCTATACAG
This sequence comes from Phyllomedusa bahiana, assembly GCA_025379985.1. Classification (NCBI taxonomy): domain Eukaryota; kingdom Metazoa; phylum Chordata; class Amphibia; order Anura; family Hylidae; genus Phyllomedusa; species Phyllomedusa bahiana. The sequence goes on along the minus strand of JAODAL010035278.1, from coordinate 39,818 downwards.
GTAGGTCACCCAAAGCAGCCGTTAATTATAACTGTGCAGATGTATGACTGTTTGCCCTCTGCCAATGCTTGGCTTCTAGCAGAGCCACCGTTGGGGATTACACAGGGTATCCTGCCCCATTCGTTCTGGTTTATTATCATACACAGCGGAGTCACATTATTATGACCATTCAAACGGCAAATTTCATGTGCATTGTAATAGCCTAGAAAGCGATTAATTTACCACTCTACTGCGGGTCATAAATCAGGCGCATTCTGCGCTGTAAAGGGGGGGGGGGCTTCGGGTCAGGAAAACCCACTTTAAAAGTGCTCTACCTGTTCCAGAGGTAATGGGCCTAGAGTTGCTGTAGAGAAGCTATAAATGTATAGCTTTGTACGGTTCTATTGCTGCCCCCCCAAAATCAGGCGCATTACAAAGTGTCGCTTGCGCTCTATAATGCGCCTGATAATTGCGTTTAGGGGCCATTTTAGTGAAGTGAAAGGGCTGGGGGCCTGATGTCTGCCTGAAAAACGCCCCGACTTCGACACGCCCCATTCATACATGGGCACCCTTAATTTCCAGACGTTGTCACAGGTATCTGTAGCCGGCTGCATCCCACAGCTGTTGGAGGGTTCATAGAGCTAACACCGCCATCCAGGGGCCCCAAACAGGCTCAGTTGGGGAATTAGGGGGGCAGGGTAGTACTTGGAAGCTTGGTTTGCTTTGTAACCCGGGGTTAAATTTCCCACCGTGTGACATGTTTTCATTTTTTTTGCTGGAAGATCCCATCCGCTCCAGAGATAACAATCGACATGTATGGGTAGATGTGATTGGCGAGGATGGATTCATACTCAAATGGGGTGAAAGCGCCTTCCACATGGATGAGTGGCCCAGAGAATGTTACGACAACCTTCCCCAGACCATAACATTGCTACTACCAGCTTGTGTTCTTCCAGCAATGGTTGCAGGGTGTTTTGTTTTCTGATGTTTCTCACCTGACACACTAAAAGCCAACGGTTCCATGAAGCAGAAAATGTGAAATCTCGGGGGAAAAAACAACCCTTTTCCCAGGTGCAATGACATCCTCACCAGCTTTCTCGTGTGAAAAATAAACACCCTGCATCCGGGACAAAATCATCCCCAAATCTGATAAATCACACTGAGGGGGTTGTGCAGACCACACACCTATAACCCCCCAAGCCCCGGGCAAACCAGGACTTCCTTCATTAGCTACACACTGCCGACACCAGAAGTAGAAAGTAGTCATGATAATGTGACTGGACTGTGTACTTAGGATGGGTTTTACCACGGGGGGGCAGGTGGAGCTGTTTTAAATTAATAGGAACACAAGCAGACTTGTCAGTGTAGGGTTAGTTACCTTCCTGCAGGTGGCGCTCTTGCTGTTGTTCATTCTTTCTTTTTGCTGCAGGTCTGACAAGTCTTTATGCCATGGGCTTAGTGCTGGCCACCTGGCTCTGGCCAACCAAGAAGGAATCGGTGGAGGATGAGGAGAAGGGGGCCCCTGTTCATAGCCACGTGCAGATGTAAGTTATGGATGCACAGAACAATCGGGGGCTAGGTTGGCTATTTAGATTACATATTGTCTTGTACTGATTGTAAATTATGTCTCCAGTTACATCCAAAGCTGCATTTATTGTTTCATTGTATTATAGTATATACCGTAGTCACATCTAGAGCTGGTCTACGTTAGTCAGATGCATTTACACATCTGCCGGTAGCTACTCTCCAGCATGAGCATTCTCCTCCCCTTCCTAAATTGTTTTGTAAGAACACTACATCTCCCACAAGGGCCTGTAGCAAATTTCCCCACCCCAGGTCCTGGAAAAGGGTTGACCCTTAAAGGGGTTGTCTCACTACATCGATTTGTGCGTTTTTTTGGGTTTCCATTTTGAATTCAGGGGCTTTTTTTTACTGATTTCCACAGGCTGCGTAAAAGCCAGGTCTGTAACATACAACCCAAAAAGACACCTATCAGGAAGATTGAACGGGTCGTAGCTTAGCAATCTAGGACTATTAGGAGATATCTGGGAACGGGTAGGACACTGTTAAAGGAACATATTGAAAAGTGACTTTTTTTTTGCAAATTTTTACCAAAAGAGCAGCTACCCCTGTAGTGGACAACCCCTTTAATCTTTCAGGTAAGTTTTAAATTATGAAGCAGCTTTGGGATTAAATGGAGGATAGGACAGGAAGAAGTTGCAGAACGTGTTACGCTGTCTTACTCCTGCAGCTCTTATACAAGGTCTTCTTCCCCCGCAGAGCTCACTGCATCCTTCTCCTCGTGGAGTCTGTCCTCTTCGGCCTTTTTGTCACCGTTATCTTCTATGATCAGGTAAGTGATGCAGCTGTTGTCCCCTGTTGTCAGCCATTTCGGGTGACTGCGGCTTCAGGGAGGAGTAGGCTTTCACTTGGCTCCTTTTTTTACATTACGCCCAATTACTTTTTTTGCAGATTGTGTCGATCATTACAGATGAGACGCCCATTGAGCAGCTGAGGAACAGACTCCTGAAGGGGCAAAAAAGAATCCCACACTCCAAAACCCAAAAATGGCGTCCCGAGGGAAGTTTTTGGCAAGGTTTAAAGGCATAAATCAACCCGAGATGCCCTCTATCCTTCACTAGAGAGCGGTGAGAATCACTGAGAATGCCGCCTATCCATTCACTAGAGAGCGGTGAGAATAGCTGAGAGTGCCGTCTATCCATTCACTAGAGAGCTGGTGAAGAATATAGCTTAGAGTGTCCTGTTGTCATCCATGTCACGTAGAGAGCGTGAGAATCGCTGAGACAATCTGCCAACCTACCATTCACTAGAGAGCGGCGGTGCACAGTAATCGCTGAGAATTCCGCCTATCCATCACACTAGAGAGCGGCGTGATAATAGGCTTGAGAGGTGCCGCCTATCCATTCACTAGAGAGCTGAGGTGAAATTGCTGAGAAAAAAAATGCCAGCCTATCATTTCACTACGAGACGGTGAGAATCGCTGAGAATTTCCGCCCTAACCATTTCACTAGGAGAGATGCGGTGATAAAAGCTGAATGCTCGCCTAATCCACTCACTAGAGACGGTGAAAAATTGCTGAGAACTGACCGCCTAACCATTCACTAGTAGAGCGGCGGTGATAATCGCTGCGAGAAGTACCCGCCTATACCATTCACTATACTAGTTCTGAGTGAAAATTGCTTAGAATGCCGCCTAATCCATTCACTAGAGAAGCGCGGTGAGTAATCACTGAGAATGGCCGCCTATCCATTCACTAGAGAGCGCGAGTGAGAATTCGCTGAGAATGCGCCTATCCATTCACCTAAAGAGCGTCGGCGAGAGAACGCTGAAGAATGCCGGCCTATCCCATTCACGTAGAGAGGCGGGCGTGAGAACGCTGAGAACATGCCCGACGAATCGCATTTCACTATAGAGACGGCGGCCGAGAATCGGCTGAGAATGCCCCTATCCATTCTACCTAGAGAGGGCGACCGATAATCGCTGAGAATGCCGCCGTATTCCCATTTTCACTAGAGAGATCGGCGACGCGAAAACGTGAGATGAATGCCCGCCTACCCATTCACGTAGAGAGTTGGTGAGAAAAGCTGAGGAGTGGGCCCCCGCCTATCCCATTAACTAAAAGAGCTGGTGAGAACTTAGCTGAGAATGCCCGCCGCCTATCCATTCACTAGACAGCGGGGGCTGTGCCGAGAATCGCTGAGAATGTGGCCACCATATCCATTCACTAGAGAGCTGTGAGAATCTCTTGCATAAGTTTTGCCGCCGTTATCCATTCACGTATAGTAGAGGCTGGGAGAAATCCTGCATGAGATAATGCGCGCTATTCCCATTCACCTAGATAGCGTCGTTGCGAAACACGCTGAGAATGCCGCCTATCCATTCAACTAGAGATACGGCGTGAAAAATCGCTGATATCGCCTATCCATTCACTAGAGAGGCGCGGGCTCGTAGAATCGTCGCGAGAATGCCGCCTATCCATTCACTAGAGAGCGGCGACGAGAATCGCTGAGAATGCTGCCTATCAATTCACTAGAGAGCGGTGAGAATCGCTGAGAATGCCGCCTATCCATTCACTAGAGAGCGGTGAGAATAGCTGAGAGTGCCGCCTATCCATTCACTAGAGAGCGGTGAGAATCGCTGAGAATGCCGCCTATCCATTCACTAGAGAGCGGCGGCGAGAATCGCTGAGAATGCTGCCTATCCATTCACTAGAGAGCTGTGAGAATCGCGATAGTGTGCCGCCTATTACCCATTCACTAGATAGGCGGTGAGAATCCGCTAGCAAGTGCCGCCCGCCTATTCCAGACTCACTAAGATGCGGTGGTATAATAGCTGGAGAATGGCCACCTATCCATTCACTAGAGAGCGTCCCGGTTAGAATCGATCTGATAATGCCACCCTATTCCATTCACTGAGAGCGCGATCGGTTGAGAATTCACTGACGAAATGCCACCTATCCATGTCACTTAGAGAGCTGGCGTGAGGAATCACGAGAATGCGCCTACCGCATTTCACAGAGCGGTGTAGAATCAGCGGAGAATGCGCTATCCATTTCCACTAGATAGTGGTGGAGAAATCGCTGAGAATGGGGCCGCCTATCCATTGCACAAGAGAGAGCTGTGAGAAATTGCTGAGAATGCACCTATCTCATTTTCAATAAGAGAGCGCGGCCGGGAGACAATCGCTGAGAGAATGCCGCCTATCCATCTCACTAGAAGAAGCGTCGGTGAGGAATCCGCTGAGAGATGCTGCCTATACCATTCACTAGAGAGCGATCGGTGAAATACGCTGAGAATTGCACCTAATCCATTCACTAGAGAGCGGTTGAGACAACAGCTGAGAGTCCTGCCTATCATTCACTAGAGAGCGGTGAGAATAGCTAGCAGAATGCCGCCTACCATTCACTAGTAGGATCGGTGAGAATTCGACTGCGAGAATGCCCGCCTATACCATTCACTATAGAGCGGTGAGAATCGCTGAGTGAATGCCGCACTATCCATTCGACTAGAGCGAGCGGTTGAGAAATCGCTGATGAATCTGCCGGCCTATCCATTCACTAGTAGAGCGGTTGAAGAATCGCTAGAATGCCGTGCCAATCCATTCACTAGAGAGCGGCGGTGAGAATCGCTGAGAATGCCGCCTATCCATGTCAACTATAGAGCGGTGACGAATCCGCTGAGAATGCCCGCCTTTTCCATTCAACTAGAGAGCGGGCGGCGAGAATTGCTGCAGAATGCTGCCTATGCCATCTCACTAGAGAGCAGCGGTGAGAATTGATGAGAATGCCGCCTATCCATTCACTTGAGAGCGGTGAGAATCGCTGAGAATGCCGCCTACCCATTCACTAGAGAGTGGTGAGAATTGATGAGAATGCCGCCTATCCATTCACTAGAAGAGCGTGTGAGAAATTTTCTGAGAGTTGCCGCCTATCCATTCACTCAAGATGCGGATAGATAGCTATAGAGCCGCCTATCCATTCACTAGAGAGAGGTGAGATATTAGCTGAGAAGTGCAGCTGCCTTATCCATTCACTTATAGAGCTGTGAGAATCGCTGTATAAAAGCCACCTATCCATTCACTAGAGAGCGGTGAATATTGCTGAGAATGCCACCTATCCATTCACTAGAGAGCTGCGGTGAGATCGACTGATAATGGCCGCCTTACTCCATTCACTAGATGAGCGGTTGAATATTTTGCAGAGAATGCCACCGATGATCCCATGGTCACTAGAGTGAGCGGTGAGGAATAGCTGAGACAGAGTTGCCTCGCCTATATCCATTCACTAAGAGCTGGCGTGAGAATCACAGAGAATAGCCGCACTACATCATTCACTAGAGAGCGGTGAATATTGCTGAGAATGCCACCTATCCATTCACTAGAGAGCGGCGGTGAGAATCACTGAGAATGCCGCCTATCCATTCACTAGAGAGCGGAGAGACATCCTGAGAATAGCCGCCTATGTCCATTCACTAGAGACGTCGGCGAGAATCTCTGAAATGCTGCCCTATCCTTCACAAGACAGCAGCGGTGAGAATTGATAGACAATGCCGCCTATCCAACTCACGATGGAGACGGTCGAGAATCGCTGAGAATGCCGCCTACCCATTCACTAAGAATGTGAGTGAGAATTGAATGAGAATCGCCGCCTATCCATTCACTTGAGAAGCGATATTCAAGAGAGTAAAATCTGCAGAGAACAGTCGCCGCCTACGCCATGTCACTCGAGAGAGCTTGTGAGAATTGGATGAGGATGTCCGCCTATCCATATCACCATAAATAGCGGTTGAGAATTGATGAGAATGCTGCCTATTCCATACACCTAGGAGAGCGGTTGAGGAATATCTGAGAGTGCGCCTATGCCATTACACCTAGTCTGAGCGTGAGAATAGCTGAGAATGCCACCTATCCATTCACTAGAGAGCGGTGAATATTGCTGAGAATGCCACCTATCCATTCACTAGAGAGCGGTGAATATTGCTGAGAATGCCACCTATCCATTCACTAGAGAGCTGCGGTGAGGAATCACTGAGAATGCCGCCTACTCATTCACTAGAGAGCGTGTGAATATTTGGCTGAGAATTTGCCACCAATCTCCATTCACTAGAGAGCGGTATGAGAATAGCTGAGTGAGCCCGCCTATCCATTCACTTAGAGAGGCTGCGGTTGAGAATCACCTGATCAATGGCCGCCTACACATTCACATAAGAGAGCGTGAATATTGCTGAGGAAGTGCCACCTAATCCAATCCACTAGAAGCGGTGAGAGATAGCTGGAATGCCGCCTATCCAGTTCACTAGAGAGCAGGAGATAATAGCTTGAGAGTGCCCCGCCATATCAAGTCACTAGAGAGCGTTGAAATTGCTGAGAAAATGCCGCCTATAGCTGAAAGAGCCGCCTATCCCATCACTAGAGCGATGCGTTGAAATTGCTGAAATTCGGCCGCCTATCCATTCACTAGAGATCGTCGGATGTGAGAATCGCTGAGAATGCCACCTATCCATTCACTACGAAGTCAGACGGTGAGAATCGCTGAGAATGCGCCATATCCCATTCACTTGAGAGCGTCGGTGAGAATACGCTGATAATGCCGCCTGATCCCATTCACTAGAGAGCGTCGTGTGAGAAATCGCTGATAATGCCGCCTAGTCCATTCCACATTAAGAGTGCGTCGGTTGAGAAAAATATTGCTGAGAACATGCCACCTATCTCATTCTACTATAGAAGCGGCAGGTGAGAATTGCTGAGAATGCCACCTATCGCATTCGCTTAGATACGCGTGGGTCGGTGAGAATTGGCAGGAGAAGCCACCTATCATATCCACTATATGAGAGCGTCTGTGAGAGTAACGCTGAGAATTCCCGCCTATCCATTTATGTTCACCTATAGACCGGGTGACAGAACAGCTGAGAGTGCCGCCTATCCATTCACTAGAGAGCGGTGAGAATCGCTGAGAATGCCGCCTATCCATTCACTAGAGAGCGGCGGTGAGAATCGCTGAGAATGCCGCCTATCCATTCACTAGAGAGCGGCGGTGAGAATCGCTGAGAATGCCGCCTATCCATTCACTAGAGAGCGGCGGTGAGAATCGCTGAGAATGCCGCCTATCCTATATTCACAGATGAGCGTCGGTGAGAATCAGCTGAGAATGCCAGCCTATACCATCACTAGAAGAGCGGCGTGAGATCGCTGATGAATTGGCCGCCTATCCATTGCACTAGAGAGCGAGGGCGGTGAGAATCGCAGAGAATACGCCGCCTATCCACTTCACTAGAGAGCGCGGTTGAAGAAATCGCTGAGAATTCGCCGCCTACATCCATTCACCTGAGAGCGGCGTAGAAGAATCGCTGAGGAATTGCCTGCCTATCCATTCACTAGAGAGTGCGGGCGGTGGAGAAACGCTGAGAAAGCCGGCCTATCCATTCACTAGGAGAAGCGGCTGTGAGAATAGCTGAGAATGCCGCCCTAACCATTCACTAGAGAAGCCGTGAGACTACAGCTTGAGAAAAATTGCCCGCCTATCCATTCACTAGAGGACGCGGTGAGTAATCGCTGAGATGCCGCCTATCCCATCCACTAGAGAGCGGCGGTGCGCGAAATCCAGCTGAGAATCGCCGCCTATCCATTCACTAGATGAGCGGTGTGGAATAGCTGAGAACGCCTGCCTTATCCATTCACTATGAGAGTCGGTTAGAATAGCTGAGAGGTGCCCCAGCCTATCCATTCACTAAGACTGTAGAGCGAATCGCTGGAATGCCACCTATCCATTCACTAGAGAGCGGTGAATATTGCTGAGAATGCCACCCTAGTCCATTCACACAGAGAAGGCTGCGGTGAGAATCACTGAGAATGCCGCCTACTCATTCACTAGAGAGCGGTGAATATTGGTGAGAATGCCACCTATCCATTCACTAGAGAGCGGCGGTGAGAATCACTGAGAATGCCGCCTTATCCATCACCTAGAGAGCGGTGAGATAGCTGAGAATGCCGCCTATCCCCCATTCCCTATAGAGCGGTGAGATAAGCTGAGAGATGCCGCCTATGTCCATTCTCACTAAGAGAGCGAGTGAGAGTGCCCCTATTCCATTCACAAGAGAGAACCCGGTGAGAATCACTGAGAAATTGGCCGCCTAACCATTCACTAGAGAGCTGTGCAGAATCACTGAGAAAGGCCGCCTATGCCATTCACTAGACGAGCGGCGTGTTGACATCACTGATGCTGCTTCTCCAGGTTTTGCTGTGATATACATCCAGTATACTGCTCTTCCCCGCAGGGTACATGATCTGCTGGCTCTTCCCATGTCACAGCCCCCCGTCCTCCGGTGGTCCTGCGTACAGCTACCTCCCGGACTATGAATGTTCAGGATTCTCCCCTCTGATGAGCAGTGTGCACTTTTCTGATTTGGACTCTCTGACACACTCTGTTCCTGTACTATACCTGAGGTTCTGTCTCTGGTCAGTTGTCTTGGCGATCGGTGCCTGAGTCTTGGACCCATTGCTTTTTCCACTTGGGATCCCTGGGACTCCTTGGACTGCTCGCACTATGGATGTATGGTCGCCTCTTCTGGCTGCTCTGCTGACCTTGGGTGGTCGGTGTGTAGATTGCACTGAGGGCTTTGTCTTTGGGCTCAGACTTTTTTTCTGTGTGTTTTTTCTAGTTTTGTTGGATTTTGTTACTTCTGTCATTACTGGAGAGGATTTTATATGTTGTCAAGCCTGAGAGACACTTAGCTGCTCATGCTTTGAGTTCAGCCTGTATACTGCCCTCACTCACCCGTGGGGGGGGCGCTCATCTGCACTGGAATTTTTATACTTATTTATTGTTTTTCCTTTTTTATTTTTTTTCTTTATTTATTTTCTTCTTTTATTGAAAACCAAAATTTACCCTCTCCCCTTATGGACCCCGTATTCAGGAAGGGTGCCACTTCCCTGCACCTTGTCTTCAGTAACAGCTTCCACTTCACACTTAGCTCTGCATTATCAGATTGGCTGCCGTGTATTATCACAGTTCAGTACAAGATGAGCAGATTACGATTATAGGAGAGACTGAAGATTATAATCTACCCAAATACTGAATATCCCAGTGGAGGGGAGGGGCTTGTGTAAGAGGGAGGGGCTTTTATTTCACCTTTGAATGTGTACGGTCAGATGCCCTCCTTGATGCTAGAGGTATTATGAGCAAATGTCAGGAGGCAGATCAGCCAGGCATTACTGACATACGATTAGTCCTGATGGAGGCCCTCTTCTGGAGTAGTCTATTAATGCCCCCTTTTGGTTCAGGCCGGTGAGTTGTATGTTATGTATTATAAGCTACCTGTGGAGGGGACAGTTATCGCTCCGTTGTTTTTTTAAGTGTTAAGCATCACGAAGACTCTCCCCAGTTTATATAGAGGGTTATCTTAAGTAAAAAAAAAAAAAAGTATTACTATTAGACTATGTTCACAGGGGGTTATTTCAGCACGCATTTCTCCGCGTATTTGCACTGTAATACGAGTGAGATGCGCGCCGAAATTATGGTACTCCACAGTTCTCTTAGAGAACTATGGATTACGCGTCCTCCCCTCCCTGGGTGTACAATACGATCGTATTGTACGCCTGGGGAGATAAGTGACATGTCATCTATTTGTGGCGCTTGCGCGCCGTGAGTAATGACAGTCTATGCAGTTGCTGCCCCCCACTTCCCCGTGTTGCGGGAGTACGCGCCAGTGCGACTCCCAAACGCCCGCCGTAATTGCGGGGCGTACAGTATGCCCCGTAATTACCCTGTGTGAACATAGCCTTAACCCAACCCACACACTGGTTGCATCCTGCTGCCTGCCTCTGCCCGCGTCCTGCCACTGCCCACGCCTTAGGACACGTCCCGCCGCCGGTGTCCGCTGCCCCAGCCGCGTCCCAGCCACGTCCTGGCACCCGCCTCCACCCCGCACCTAATCTGTCTCCTTTGCCTCCCCATAGTTTTTTGGTTTTTTTTATATATTTTAAGGTACGAAGTGTGTTATGATAAAGAACGAAATAAATAATAATGTAACGGGATTGTTTTTGCTGGTTGTTCTTTTCATTCTTTCCCTTACGTAGTTAAACATGAACAAAATCAAAATCTCGAGCGCACACAACGTCATAAGTAGCTAGGAGTATGTGGTGTTTGCAGGTGTGCCCCAGGGGAGAGTTAGGGTATGTTCTCACTGGGTAATTTCGGCACGCATTTTGCCGCGTATTTGCGCTCTAATTCGGGCGAGATACATGCCGAAATTATGGTAATGAATAGTTCTCATTGAGAACTATGGATTTGGCCTCCTCTCCCTGCCTGTATAATACGATCGTACTGTACGCGCGGGGAGATAAGTGACATGTCAGTTACTTGCGGCGAATACGCACCGAAACCCACGATGTACTGTACGTGCTGCAGTACATGGTGTGAACATAGCCTTACATAAGTTACTAATTTAAAGAAACTCGATTAGATACTGAAGTATTATTCAACGGTTGCAATCGACCCAAGGACCCCGTGAGGGCCTCTGACAGGAACCATCTAGTATATTGAAAAGTGTCTTCTAATTTATCTATCTCCGGTTGTGTGAAAAAAATTTTCTAAAAACGTTCTCCGTTTCCTGAACAAGTTTTTTGCCGTTTTTTTTCTTTATAGCTGCCTCCCCATAGTTTAAGCTTTACTTTACACTTTGTTATTTTGGGTTATTAAAGCGAGTCCTCTGCTCAGGATCCTCCTCATTTTGGTGACACAGAACGCCTCTTGCTCTGGAGGACCCATCCTGTCCTTCATTACACAGACAACCACTGATGTGAATGGGGGATGTGTCATTCCTCATGTCACCTGCGGGGGCGCAGCAGCAGGGAGATTGAACAGGGAGATTAAAATCCACTCAGTAAAATTATAATTTCGTTGCAGATTCCTCGCCCAGAATAGTGCAGGGCTCGGCCGCTCTGGTGTATCACTGGGTGAGCGGCCAGCAGGGGGCCCCCCTTGAGCACTTTATGAGGCTGTAAAATTATCTGACCGTAGTTTGAGAGAGAGCCACGTAACCCAGCTGCTGCACCATAGTAGAGGGTCGGCTAGCCGTGCACTACAACCCCCACCGTCCTCTGCCACCTCTGTACTGTACATTAATGGCACTGCACTCTTGTGAGCGGGTTATTGGGGCACAGGAGCTGCTGGTACAGACTAGTGGGTAATAGCTGTGGGTAAGGGTATGCTCACACGGCTTATTTTTAAGCATAACTGCACGTGCATTTCGCCGCGTATTGCACTTTATACACAAAAAAATGCGCTTCACAATTATGGTAATTCATAGCTCTCATAGAGAGCTATGAATTACGCGTCGTCTCCCTGGGTATACAATACGATCGGGGAGAGTAGTGACATATCAATTGTTCGCGGTGGTTACGCGCCTCTGACAATGCATGTCATTGGGCCACCCCCTCCCCCCCTCCATGCTCGGGAAGTACGCATTGTTTACGTACTGTACGCGCCCCAATAAGCCGTGTGAACATACTTTAATAGTGCCACATAGCAAAATGGCTGCAGTGTTAGGTGATGCGGACAATGTCCGTGGGATGTTATCCATTATGTACTGCAGTATTACACAAAGTCACCACCTTTCCTACAGATAGGAGTATAAAGGGCTAGTAAGCCCCCAGGCTACAGGTTATATTAGTCCAGGGGCTTTATAAGAGGAGCGGCTGATATCAGTCACATAGGATGTAATGTCTCTGGTTATATCAGTGCTGGAGCGTTATAAGAGGAGTGGCTGATATCAGTCACATAGGATGTAATGTTTGGTTATATCAGTACTGGAGCGTTATAAGAGGAGCGGCTGATATCAGTCATAGGATGTAAGTCTCTGGTTATATTCAGTACTGGAGCGTTATAAGAGGAGCGGGCTGATATCAATCACATAGGATGTAATGTCTTGAGGTTAAAATCAGTCTGGAGCGTTATAAGAGGAGTGGCTGATATCGTCACATAGGATGTAATGTCTCTGGATATCTCAGTACTGGAGCGTTATAAGAGGAGCGGCCCGATATCAGTCACATAGGATGTAATGTCTCTGTTTAGATCGGGACTGGGGGCCTTATAAGAGGAGCGGTGATATCAGTCACATAGGATGTAAAGTCTTGGTTATATCAGTATGGAGCGTTATAAGAGGTGCGGCTGATCTCAGTCACATAAAGGGTGTAATGTCTTGGTTTATCAGTACTGGAGCGTTATAAGGGGAGCGGCAGGATATCAGTCACATAGGATGTAATGTCTCTGGTTATATCGGCACTGGAGCATTAGGCCTTGTCTACATAGCGCTGATTTTTGGTTGGGGCGGCTGATATCAGTCACACGTGATGGAAATGGCATAAATCGTATTTGTCATTGAACACCACTACTGTCCCAGCCTCTCCACAGCTTTAAATGGCTGATTATCAGGTACAATGGATTGTATTCATCTGTGTGCTGCTCTCTGATCTAAAATGGTGACTACAGGAAATGGCAGATGGCGTTGACTCGCCCTGCGGCATCATTCACCGGTAACATCCAGAAACTGCAGATGTAAATACAATGTGTCGTCCATGACTTAAAGCGTGACTCCAGATTTGTATGAATAAAGTTTAATGAAGTCATTGGACCTCATTTATGAAAGCTGGCAAACACTGTCCATGTTGCCCATAGCAACCAAGCAGAGCCCATAGCAACCAATCAGAGCACAGCTTACTGTGTTACAGAACAATATAAGAAATGAAAGCTGAGCTCTGATTGGTTGCTATGAGTTCTGATTGGATGCTATGGGCTCTGGTTGGTTGCTATGGGCAACAGGGACAGTCCTACTGTTATAGTGTTCATAAATGAGGCCTAGTGTGTACTAATGTAGCTCCCTGTAGCCCGAGTTGAGATGAGAGCCCTCTGTGCTCTCTTCATTTAACTTTATTGACACTGTCCAGGACATGAGCTGTCCAGTGGTGAACGCTCCATAAGAACTGTGCAGTCACAAGTCGGGCCCAGTACTGCACCATTGGCAGCAGGCCACCATATTTGTCCCTTGCCCCTGTGCTGGGTATGAGGGCAGGCTCTGCTCTTTATAATCCTGGTCTGTCTGGATCACCGGTCTTTGTAAACTACAGCTGATAATCGTTTCCTAAGCTGTGCTGGAAACGTGAAGTGGTCACCGAGTGGTTGCTATGGGCAACAAGGTGCTATTCTGAGATTATTGTGGGAGTTGAGGCCCAGTGATTTTGGGACTAGTGCAGTTGTAAAGATTGTTGCATTGACTTTGTCATCGGAGGCTCTTGTGGTTCGGGAGTGCTGGCTCTTTGAGGCTTTCCTTTTTTTTAAGGAGGGGGCGCGTGCTGCATATGTTTTATTTATCTACAGGTCCAGATGTGGCTCCTCCGGGCTCGTGTCTGTAAATAAGATGAGATTAGATGACTTTCTTGCTCATCAGTCGTTGCTCACGTGCCAGACACGGGGCCCTATGTGTGACCCTATAGTGCTGTCTGTCCACCTCCTGTCCTGATACTTTATAGTGGGGGCCTCATGCAGGACATGTGGAGGATATTACCCGCAGCAGCCCGATTAGTAACAACCCTCATTATTAACAGACGGAGACAGCCACCCGCGTAGACAAGGCGCTTAACTCTTCCCTCACCCAGGCTGAGGTCCGGGGCTCCGGAGACAATGCAGCCGTACTCGATATACATTACTTTTCCAGACAATTATAATGAGCAGCATTGTTTTCCTTCTATGTCAGGGGTCCCCAACTCCAGTCCTCAAGACTCATCAACAGGTCGTGTTTTCTGGCTTTCTCAGCAATGCACAGGTGATGTCATTATGGTCAGTGCCTTCTGCACAGGTGATGTCATTATGCTGCACAGGTGATGTCATTACTGTCAGTGCATTCTGCGGGAGATCCTGAAAACATGAACTGTTGGTGGGGCGTGAGGACTGGAGTTGGGGACCCCTGTTCCTAGGTGATTCCCAACCTGCTGGAGTATTATAACATGTCAGTGCTATGGGGGACAGCGTTATAATTTACACTACTGTATTATAACTGTCGTTTTATTAGGGCTTATTCACACGCCGATTTAACTCCGTGTTACATCCGCTTTTTAGATCTGTCACTGGGACCAAAAGGACGGATCCAGAGACGGATCTGACAATTAGCAGAGAGATTATCACTGCAGTCTATGAGGAAGACGCAGCGGCGATCACAAAAGACATCGCCCCGGCGTGTTTCCCTCCTGCCTGTCGGCTCCATCTTTAAAGGTAATGACATGCAATTCTTTCAAAGACGGAGCCGACAGGCAGAAGGGAAACGCGCAGCGGCGTTCTCTCATGTGAACGCTGCTGCGTGTTCCTCATAGCCCGCAGTGATAAGCTATGTTCACACGGCTTAAACTGGGACGTATCTCGCCCCGAATTTCACGCCGTACTGCGCTAAATACGGGGTATGATACGTCCGAGTCATTACGGTAATCCATAGTTCTCATAGAGAACTATGGATGACGTCTCCTCTCCCCCGCTCGGACAATACGGCGTGCGGAGAGAGAAGTGAGATGTCAATTACTAGCGGCAAATACGCGCTGCTAGTAATGCATGTCTATGGGGCCGGCGGGCTACCGCAACCCCCCCCCCTCCACCACACCCCGCATCGCGAGAGTCGGTGCAAGCACCTGTAGTCCCCGCATAATTGCAGGGCGTAATGAAGCCCAACAATTATGCCGTGTGAACCCTGCCATAATCTCACTGCTAATTGTTAGATCTGTCTCTGGGTCCGTCCTGTCGGTCCCAGAGACGGGTCTAAAAAGCGGATGTTAACATGAAGTGAAAACGACGTGTGAACAAGACGTTATTCATCGTCTTATAATTTACAGCAGTGTTCCCCAACTCCGGTTCTCAGGGCCACCAACAGGTCATGTTTTCAGGATCTCCCACAGAATGCACAGTAATGACATCACCTGTGCAGTACTTATGACATCACCTGTGCAGCATAATGACATCACCTGTGCAATGCTAGGGAAAGCCAGAAAACATGACCTGTTGGTGGGGCGTGAGGACTGGAGTTAGGGACACCTGATTTACGGAACTTGAGGAGCCTTGTCCCCCGCTTTGTAGCGTTGTTCACACTTGGCAGGTGTTGAGACCGGATGTTTTAACCCCAGACAGATCTTAAAGGAGGTCACACAACCTCTTTAAATAGTATCTATCTTATATCTTTATCTATCTTATGTATTTCTCTATCCCCTTATCTATATCTCTGTCTCCTATCTATTTTGTGTGTGTTTCATATCTGATATGAAATAGATAGCTTTGAAATAGAAACATAGATATGAGAGGCCGATATGAGATAGACATATATGAGATAGAGGGATATGAGCGGGATAGGCAATATATTTAAGAGAGATAGATGAGGAGATGGATAGGAGATAGATAGATAGATAGATAGATAGATAGATAGATAGATATGCAATAGATAGGAAATATAGAAATGAGATATAGATAGATAATCTAATATCTATCTATTTTCACTCTCGCTCAGCACAACCCATCTTCCAGGACACAATAAAGTGCGACTCGTTCTTATTATTTTATATAAATAAGTTTTAAATAATTCTGTGCATTTTTAACAATAGAAAAAAGTACACTTATATAAAAACATCATTGCTATTAATCACCGATTTAAGGATTGGTTTATCCCTTCCCAGACCTGAGACTCTCCTTGATCTGAGGGCGCAGACTGTAGGGTAACCGCTGGAGTGCGGGCGCCGGGTACCTGCCGTCCACAGGAGGAGGGTTGTGTCTGATTATGTGCTGGACTGTGGGGATGTCCTATGGATTAGTAGTGTCCTGCTCTATGGTGGGGGGTGTAGTTTGGTATTTTATGAGTAATGTAGTTGGAGTCAGGTCAATGATTTGTTATAGTTTGTAGTTGTCTTTCAGATTTCCTTCAGTTCTTAGACATTTGGCGGGCCCGTGTCTTGGTGATGCCTTGTGTGGTCACCTGATACAAGCCCCAGTCATTGAAGTTATGCGTTAGATGGGTAATTATTGCATATTAATTATAACCAGAGGCTTGCTGATGGATCTGCCTATAGTTTTCACGGCAAAGCATTGTGGGTCATTAAACTAAGACATGTGGAGGAACATGTGTGATGCAGAACCCTTGGGACAGTGGATGAGAGCTCTTCATGAGTCCTAGTGCTATCCTAATTGTAGTGATAGCCCATCGGCTGGAAGGTTAGGCAGCACAAAACTTATGACCGGGATACAGCTTTATGCTCTGGAAAGTGGGCTGGCAAGTTCTTGGACCCTGTGCATTTCTATGGGTGCAACTATCCCATCAATTAGGATGTAGTAATGAGTCTTAACTGGTGAGAACTAATCTATGTTAGTTTTCGAGAGTTGATGGTTGATCCTTAAGCCAAAGATGTGATTTGCAGATTCTGGGGCGTATTGTACCATGAAAGGTTAACATAAGAAGTCGACAAATGAATAAATACATAAATAGAATAACTGTGCACAATGGGCCGAACAGCACCAAGAGTCTGTAAAAGTGGTCAGATTGTGCCCATTCTGCTCGGAGACACCTATTTATACAGACTTTTGGATAAATTCTGAGCCCTTATGCTAATTGAGAACTTTCTAGCTACATACTGTGGTATCATTAGCACCATGATAAGGCTTGGTATGTTCCAAGGACCAGGTTTGACCCGTATCCAGCTCTATTCTTGATTCTGAAGTCTGTATCAGCTCAGGCTGGGATTGTGGTATGGAAACCCTCTCTAGCACTTCTGTATCCTGCACCTGGAGAGACAGTCTACTATCTAATGGACACTGTATGGTAGAAGCACCATGAGTGAGGCCACCAGGCAGATATGGTTGACCTCTTGAGGTGGAAAATACAGTAGCAAAGCTTGCATTCCTATTAACTCTCCCAATGAGGAGGTCAGACTCTTCAACCATCAGGACTCCTTTAAATATCCGCTTTCTTATTGACCTACCATTATTACTCCTGGACATGGCACCTTCTAGGTTCCTTATATCAACACCTTCCTTTGACCTCCCAGCACTGTTCCTCTACTACTCTTGGGCTACTAGTACTCGGGGCTTTCCTCAAGATTTTGGTATCCACATATTTATCCTATATATTTATTCAATGTTCATATTAAATAATTTCGGGTATCCAGACCCTACTCAATCCTCAAAGAGGCATCGGCTCCTCTGAAGGAACCAGTTATCGTAGAGTCTTTTGAGTCCTTCAACTTCGTCAACATTGTTAAACGCAGCAAAGTTCTACGATCAGGTGGTCACCTTCTTATCCCTGGCCTTCAGAGTTCATAAAGGATGTAAAGACGTGTCCATACGATAGAAGGCCAAGAGGAACACGTTTCAGGAGAAGCTATCAGTGGTGGACCAGCCATCATCACTGGTTTATTGTAGGAGTCTTAATGTTTCTATACAAGAGTCTATAAGGCTCTTGAGATTTTTGCTGTGAGACGTCTGTACCACTGCTGATCACCCATTATTGCAAGTCTTTGGATGAGTTCATGCTCTGTCAGCCAATAAGGCAGATGTAGGAATGACCATTACATGGTCAAATTGCCTGAAATTTGGAGTAGGATACTTAAGAAAGCGAGTTTCTTGTATCCAGCTCGAAGACATCGTCTTCTTAACACCTTCATTTCCAGCCTAATATAACAAGGCTAAAGTACGTTTGTTTTTGGGTTTTTGTTTTTTTTTTTTCCTTTTTCAACTCCAATTCTGTCTTGAGTTTTGCCTATTTTTTGTTCTTTCTTGTCCTCCTCAGAATTTCGAGAATCTGTGCTCTTCGTTTCATCCAGTCTTCCGCAGGTTTCTTTGGTTGGCTTGAACGTATAGTTGGTTTGGGGACAAAGAAGGTGTACTTGAGACGTGGGGCTCTCTGATCGCTTACGACAAAAGCTTGAACGGTCACAGACACCTTCAGAGGTCCACGTCCTATGATGGTCTCCATGGACTTGGTTGCTCCACTGTACCGTAAGGTCAACCCTCCTCCAATGTTGACGTCTACTTCAGATGGCACCAAGATGTAATTGCCGTTGAGCGCATAAGAACCGTCCTGCCGTATCAAGGCCAGGTACACTCCGTCACTGGTGGATGTTGAGCCGCTGTTCTGACGGATCAGGATGTTGGTGGCACCAGCTGTGATGGTAACTACATTGTTGTATACTTACCTGAAACAAAGATAAAATGAGAACAATTACTAAGATTTCTTGAGTCGTCCTCCTCTCATCAGCTATCTCTTATAAAGTTTGAAGACAACCACTATGGCAATTGCATCTCTTCACTGGTCAATAATTTGGTAATAATCTAGTTTTTTCCTTCTTTAAGGAAGATGGCAAAAATCATTGCTCCTGGGCCCTCATGAAGGTATATATGGTTTAGGGCACAGGTGTCAAACTGCGGCCCTCCAGCTGGTATGAAACTACAACTTCCATCATGCATTTGTATAATATATAACAGTGGGCATGATGGGAGTTGTAGTTTCCCAACAGCTGGAGGGCCGCAGATTGACACCCGTGGCTTAGGGTGACCACAAGCTAAACAGGTTACTATTATGTGGTTGGAGTTTTGAGGCAAGTAGGTGACCCGGGAGTGGCGCATTAATACTTTATGTAGCCATGACAAAATGTTGGAGCTGTACAAAAGGCAGCAGCAGTGACTTCTTACCGGGGTTTAGTAAAAGATCCGTAAGTCTTGGTACAGGCAGATCCGTTTCCACCACACACCATGCACTTGTCAAATTTCTTCTTGGATCCAATGACACGGTCACACCCGGCATGGACGCAGCGCCCCTGAACACACACTGAGCTGGAGTCTGGAGAACATGGAGTACCATCTGCCACCTTAGAATCAAAGAGGATTGGATTACATTTTAGAAATTTAGGGGGGGATGACCATGTGTTACACCACAGTCACATCTAGAGCTGCATTCGCAATTTGATGCTTTTGTTGTAAAATCTCAGTCGCCTCAGTTCACCCCTTTTATTAGATTCATGTCCTGCTTTTCTAAGCATTGGGTTCCAACTGAGCTTTCAGAGGTGTGTCTGTCAGCCGCATGCTGACAGTTTTTATGGTCCGGGCAGCAAAACTGTGAATGTAGCTCTGGATGCGACAATAGAAATGAAAAATTGATTGATCCTTACTCTTGGCTCTAGAACGTAGTAGTACCCCAATGGTCGCGACTGGCAGGTGAGTTTACACTGATCTTTCTCGGCAATTCCATTGTATCGTGGTACCCAGTCCATAGGGGAAGGGAACCCCTTGAAGAGGTCAACTCTGTGGTTGTACATGGCGCACTGCTGTTCTCTATAGGTCATTGCTGCAACGTAAAGACAAGATTATTAGCATTCCCACCTTGACTGGAGTTCCTGCCCCATCTACTTCCATTTTCTTTCCAAAAAGCTGGCTTCTATAATGGGATCTACTCACCATTTCCTGTGGGGCACTCCTGGGTGTTACAGGAACGATATTGCGTCCTCTTCCCCTCACAGTATTTGCCTCCATTACGTGGGACAGGCTTGTTGCACTCACGGTGAGAAAATTGGACACCACCTCCGCATGTTCTGGAGCATTCTCCATAGGGACCCCAAGATCCCCAACCTCCATTAATTGGCGTCTGCCAGAAGAAGTACAGCAAATGTTTAGAGCTTGGTTTGGGACTGGAGTGTAGATCATTAAGTGACGCGTGGTTACCTAGAGTCCTAAGTACTTACATTATAAGCTTTCATCTCCACCCGGTTGATACATCGCCCGTTCATGCAGGTCTTGCCCACTCCACACTGGGTACCATCTGCCCAAGGGAAATGCTTAGTTTGGCACATGAAATGCCCATCTATCCTGCCAGTACACCACAGGGATGAGCAGGGGGTGTGCAGGTTGGGGCAATGGCGAGAGTCGGGCCCAAAGGTCAGCTGACACTGACGATCAGAGTCGTAGTCATTACCCGGGAATGGCACTGGTAGTCGGAGCGGAGCATGAGGCTTATCCAGCAGACAATGACCTGGAGTGGGAAAGAAGTTCTGTCACTATTTTTGTCCATTTCATGGAGCTTCCACTGATCGTAGCCATTTGTGTATCTATGCGATCGTGACGGAGATCAATGTTGGGTCATCCTACATACCATTTCCATTGTCCAAGAAGTCTGTGATGAACTTGGCACTGCACGGTGACCACAGCTCCTCTGGGTCTACATAGGACATGACTGGCGCCATCATGTGTCTCGTGTTGCTCGATGGCCGGTTGAGATCAATACATGGTTTGGAGTTGTCGTGAAGCATGTTGAATACATGTCCTATGGTGAATGAGAGATGTATGTTACTGTGGGTAGGAGGATGTCATCTCCATTTACTTTTCCTTCATAGAAGCATAGGCAGCCATGTTGTCATTGATCGACCTTCATGGACTTACCAAGCTCATGAGCAGCGGTAAATGCAGACTGCAAGCCGTCATCCTCCACGATAGAACAGCTGCGTGATGGATCACAGACCGTCCCGACATCAGCCATACCCAGCGTGTCGCAAGTGGAGACTCCACAAAGGTTCTGTTGATGAAACCTATAGTCAGTATATATGTTCATTCATTCATTCATTCATTCATTGACGTGTGTTTTATTCTCCGGTCACATCCAGAGCTGCATTTATTAGCGGTTCCCGGCTCCTCTCACCGCTCCCCTCTCCAGGATGAGTATATGTACTGTATGGTGCACTGTTTTCTCCAGAAATGCTGACCGCTTACCTGTCGGGTGAAGAGGATGGCTGTGTCAAAGTGCTCGGAGTCCGAATCGTTCGGCTTGTTCAGACCTTTCTGCCACTCGCAGAAGTTCCTCAGCATCTCGGCTGCATTCGTGGTCATCTTCAGTCCCCCGTAGGTGTTGGATTTGTCTGCCCGACCTATTACCACCAGCCTCGTCACAACAACATTAACTGGGTTCTTCAAACTAGGGTGGCGAAAAAATTTGGCTGCGGCTGCCATGACCGTCAGCAGGTAGCGCTTGAGGCCCGCACCGTGGAACGTCGCCATCGTCTCATCCGCGACCACCAGGGTCTCCACGTAGCGAGGGACAGATGCGAAACGCGGTGGAAGATAAAAGAAAGCAAAATTATGTAACAATGTAAATGAAAGAATGTGCACCCCTGTCATTAAAATATTTAGGTGGCAATCAATATGGCTGCCGTGGGGATAACCCTTCACGGGCGTCATTTTTAAAGAAACTGAGATATTACTCTGCTTGGTGAAATTCCTCTATAAGCTCAGAAGACCCCAAACTGAAGAAACCTTGAGCTGGCCTCTCTTGTGCCTTCCCAGCCAGGCGAGGGTTACAAGCCGACTTGGAAAATAGACAGATATTTCGAGAGCAGATAATAGGAACACAGTGTTGCAATGCAGAACATATGAGTTATGACCGTAGAAAGGCCATAATCCCAAGAACGTGGCTGAGAGAGGGTAAGAGGGGGGTCTCGGATTTAGGCCTGGCTCTTACACCTCCATC
Source organism: Phyllomedusa bahiana (assembly GCA_025379985.1). NCBI lineage: Eukaryota > Metazoa > Chordata > Amphibia > Anura > Hylidae > Phyllomedusa > Phyllomedusa bahiana. The sequence goes on along the minus strand of JAODAL010035278.1, from coordinate 17,793 downwards.
CACACATGTTACATCACCGCTGACGTGTCATGGGTGACGCTGAATACCAGCAGATACCAGCACAAGAGTGAGCCAGGCTCTCCGTATACAGATCCATCGCCAGTGTTTTTTTTTAATGATGACAGCTTCCTGGAAAAGGCTTCCGAACGCTGCCGGCTGCTGATATACACGCCGTTACCAGGCTTGCGCAAATGGGATGTCCTCACCGTCCATTGCATAAACACTGCGCAATGTGTGGGATGTGAAGGGAGGACAACTGAAGGGTACGGGACGTTCTGCTTCTCCAGAAATGCTCCAAAAAGTCTTCATCTGGACGCTATTGCGTTTCATGTCACTAGGAAGTTTCTTGGAAGGAAGAAACAATGTTCTGATACGGCCATTACCTTGAACAAGCTACAGTCAAGACTGAGAAATTGTTGAATAATTGGAAAAAAGTCTTTGAGCGGGGAAGCGGGAGATCTTATCGATACGGTATAGTTACCCCCAGACAAGAGACTAACAGGGACTTATTTCCTCTCCGACTCTCTTTCATTTCCTCAAAGGCTCCTTATCCCATTTACGCCGCATTGTCGCTCATCACAGGATTTTATGGGTCATTGGCCCTGGATGCTGTTCACCTATTGAGCATTGTACAGTAACCCTACCCCTTCCTTCAAGACGTACAAAGAAAACATTCATTCATTCATCGTCCATGGTGGGGGGGTTATAGGTTGGCTGAGTAAGCAATCATACATCAGAGCCTCATGTTTGGAGCCCATGATGAGTGATGGCTGGCAACTCTCCACTAAGGCTTGTTGTCTATACTCTATTGCCAACACAAGAGAAAGCTGTACCATTGAACCGCCATGGAGCCAGAAGATGTGTCTGGTCTGAAGTGTAACTCCTCTGCTATAGCTTTGTACACAACTTCGTTCTTCCCCAACAGATATAGTCTTTGTCTGTTTCCAAGTACTCTTGCATGATATTTTTACACCTAGGCCTGTAACGAATATAAGGGGGCATCCTCTACATCTAGAGGAAAGAAGGTTTCACCATCGTCACAGATGAGGATTATTTACCGTATGGGGCTGTTTACACAGCACAGGACAAATATCGGTCGGAAATCCAAACTGGTATTTACTCTGTTGAGGGGCCGTGTACACAGCACACAGGGCGACAGCTTTTCTCCGCGGTGTGCGGATCAAGCCCTCCCCCCTTCGTGCGGAACGTCCGTACGAAAGCCGGGCGGAAGAATGAACAAGGAATCTTCCTATTTCGGCATCTGCCTCATAGCGGTTTTTGCCTTCCTTTAGATCAACACTGTAGGGTTACAGGCTGGACTTGAGGCACCTGTGTCTTTTTCCAACCTTCTCTATTTTGTTACAAGGAACCGGCATGTTTGGATGACCATGTGTGAAGCTATGTGTACTGATATAGTCAGAGCACCTCTTTGTCAGCTATACAATTCACTACCACTTCATGTCACAGACCTGTTTTATCCATTATGTAGGAGACCAGCGCTTCATGTCATAGACCTGTTCTATCCACTATATTGGAGACCAATACTTCATGTCATGGACCTGTTCTATCCACTATATTGGAGACCAATGCTTCATGTCATTGACTTGTTCTATCCACTATTTTTGGAGCCCAAAATTATTTTGACCTGTTTACCACTATATTGGGACCAATATTTCATGTCAGGGCCCTTTTCTATCCACTATTTGGAGCCCAATCTTCATTTCTTTGCTGTTCTACCCACTATTTGGGAGCCCACCACTTTTGCTTCACACCTTGTTTTAGGGGACTTTATATGCGTTTTCCCAATCCTTTTCCCCAGTCTTCCGAGATGCCTTTTCCCATGCCAACAGGCCCTTTAATATTTGAACACCTTGAAGAACGCCACAAGAAACCACATAACTTTAGAGAAAATTAAGCCAACAGTCAAGCAGAAGGTGCAGAATCGGCAAGGAGTACAAGATATAGCTGTAGCAAGAAGGCCTGGTGAGCTAGTGGAGCCACCACTTTGCCAACCCAACCTGGACGTCTGACAACCCCTGAACAATTAGGATAATTAAAGCACAGGCTCTGATTTATAGCAGTCAGGAAGGAGTCAACAGAACCAGGAGGAAGATGGGTAAATCGGTCCCGGCACATTTTTGTATTTTTTGGAATCGCTCCGCCCGAGCTAAAAGTTCTCCTTCATGTTGTCAGTTTGTTGGGAGGCGACCAGCAAAGTACAGCACTGTTAGTATATCCGATCTCGTGGCGGTGCATCTGCCAAGGCTAGCAAGCTCCAGGCGGGGCCGGACTGTGCTGTTCTTCTGCTGGGCACGACAAGAGTGGGAAAAGGCAATCCGTTTCGATTTAGGGATTGCTTCCAAAGATCAAGTTTCTGAAAAACCCAAGGCTAAAGGATGGGGGGCTTTATACTTACAAGACGTTCTACAAGCCTAGCAAAAGAGGGATTGGAATCCAAGTGGAAAGAGCTATAGGTCCCTTCCAACAGGCCAGTCCGACACATACATATGTATACCACCTATTTAGATGGGTGGTCTGCACCCACTGCAAGACCGTGTGCTCGAAGGGGTAGTTTTGCTGAAGAGCCGAAAGTTGGAGACCTTTGCTTTAGATTGGATTAGTAGTCTTGAAGCTACGGCTTTAAATTTGGGGGGAACTAAACCCCATTAAATTTCCCGCGGGGTAAATGAATAGGAAAAGGAAAATCCCTCTTGGAACGACTGCGGCTGTAATGAGGCTTTTCCGTTTTTACTCATATATCTGGGTTAAGATGGAAAAAACGTCTTGGTAGAGATCTGCTGGAAAACGGATGATTGTAGGAAAAATAGGTTTGTGGTAAAGGCATTAACCAACGTAACCTTACATTCCTTGGCTCGTGCCCAGACAACCCAGGTCTCTTCAAAGCTACTACAGACGCGGACATGTCAGTTTTCCATCTCCTTTCTGCCCCCACAATAGGCCCAGACGAAAGTCAGTGGGAGACTTCAATGACTCAGGTTAAGAGCCTTCTTTATTGACTGGTTCCTTCCTTCCTTACTAGAGTGGGATGTCTAGTGCTGTCCTTCCGTCTGCATCAATCACCCCAGGGGGCTGCCATATTTCTTATTCCAAAAGACAAAAAACGTCCAACCTTCCATGGTATAGAGAGAAAAAATTGGGTTTTGCACCCCAGTTTGGCAATTAGAATCAGGAGTCCTAAGGCTGAACCTAATGAAATGTAACTGTCCCAAAAGAAAGTAGTTGAAGGGAGGAGCTCCCTGCTGTATTTACTGTCACCCCATGCTGATTAATGTCCTTAGTAATAAAATTACTGCAATACTATCCACCATAACTACTATAATAGTGCCCCATGTAACAGAATAGAACTACTATAATAATGCCCTTTTTTTCCCACTTCTCCCCCCTTCAAGAATATAAATACTATATATGCCCCCTATGTCAAGAATATAATACTATAATTCGCCCCCCATGTAAGAATTAATACTATAAACTGCTCCTATGTACAAGAATATAACTACTATAATCTGCCTCCAGTACAAGAAAATAATATATATACTGCCTCCTATGTACAAGAAAAAATTTTAAAATACTATAATACGCCCCTTGTCAAGAATATTAAAACTAAAACTGTCCCATGTACAAGAAATTTTGTACTATATACTGCCCCCCTAGCACAAAATAACTCCCATAATCTGCCCTATGTACAAGAATATAATCATTTTTCTGCCCCCCAAGTACAAGTAAAACAAAAAGTCCTATTTAAAAAACATTTTTCGCCCCCTAAAGCCCGGAATATAATACTAAATTTTGCCCCCCATTAAAGAAAATAATACTATAATATGCTCCTATGTAAAGAAAATACTACTTTACTAGCCCTTGACAGAAATAACTACTATATACTGCCCCATTACAAGAAGATAAATACTATAATATTTCCCCCATGTACAAGAAATAACTACTATAATATCTCCCTATGTACAAAATTAAATCTATAAACTGCTCCCTTTTACAAAAATAACCCATAATTTCTGCCCCCTATGACAAGAATATAACTTCTTATACTCCAAATATTACAAGAATATAACTATATAATACTGCCCCCATGTAAAAAAAAATAAATACTATAATACTGCCCCCCTATGTACAAAAAATAAATACTATAATACTGCCCCATTACAAGAATTAAAATTCTATAATACGCCCCCTAGACAAGAATATAACATATAATACTGCTCCCTTTTACAAGAATAAAAACCCACTATAATTCTCCCTAGACCCTTTTAAAAAATTTTAAAAAGCCCCCAACAAAATATAATAAAATACTGGGCCCCCCTATGTACAAAAAAATTTTAAAGTTTAGTAAAAATAAACTAATAATACTGCCCCCTATGTAAAGAATATAACTACTTAAAACTGCCCCTATGTACAAAAAATAAAACTTAATATGCCCTAGACAAGAAATTTAAAATACTATAAACTGCCCCCTTGTACAAGAAAATAATACATAATTTTTGCTCCTATGTAAGGGTATAACTTAAAAATTTGCCCCTATGTACAGAAAATAATACTATTACTGCCCCTTTACAAGAATATAATCTATAATACTTCCCCCCATTACAAGAATTAAACTACTTAAAAAACTGCCCTGTGGGCGCATGTTTACTCCCGTATTCAGTGATTTTTAGCTAATCCCCCCTGTTGTGTAGATTTGTCATCACTTGTACATTTTCATGCAGTCTGGGTCTTGTCCTTGCGCTGCGGCATGGACTTGTATGTAAACATAGTCCTCTGGAGATGTGGGGGAGCGCCGCTGCTTCCTGACAGATCAGCCCCAGTTGGTGTTCAAATTGGGTGGGTTTGTTCAGACCTTTCAGCCCAATCCTTTCATCTGGGGGCAGTTCTCGTTCCGCGTCTGCTTACACCTGTACAAGCTGGAGAGGTTTGCCCTGGCACTGGACCTCCACCAAGCTGGCTAAGACAAGGGGGCAAAGATCCAAGCACTAAACAAAGCGTGACTGAACATGGCAGACGTCCGGCGAGCCCGTGCTGGGGCCAGTCCATGTTGCATTGACGGACTCTTGAATGAGGCTCAAAGCAAATGTTTCTTGGAACATTGAGAGGAATGTGGAACAGGTTAGGACAAGGAGCGGAGCTTGTGATAATCCGCATTCGATATAGGTTACTTTTCCCTCTATTAACCAGAATGGGAAGTAAACTTCTCCGTAGTTCTACTTGGATCGTCATCCCCTTTTGGTTTGTGGGAGAATACCAAAGGGGGTTTTTGTAATTCACAAAAGGAAGCATTTTTCCCTTGACCCCCGGACAAACCAATGTCTACTGAAAGTTGCTCCTCCTTTCCTAACATTTGTTTCAGGCTAAATACTGTGTACAAGGGCCACAGCCCGCTTTCCTAGAACGTGAAACATGCTACCCATGCATTCCTGTAAAAAAAATACGGGACATTACAATTTGTTGTGATAGATAACAAATCTCTGACTTTACAGCAGCTGCCTGACTCTGTGCTCTCTGTTAATCCTTAGGATTTATGCTTTACATTTGGTTCTGGTTAGTTGTCTTCAGACCTACCAGCCATCGGCCAATACATCTTTCGGGTTTTTTAACCCCTTTGTCTTAGAGGTCCTATTTCTCCAGTTACTAAATTTTTGACAAAGGTTTCAAAACTAAAAGAGATGTGTTGGCCGTGGTTGGGTTTTTTTAGGTTGAAGAAAAACCCTAACCAGAACCAAATTTTTTTAAAGGCAAAAAATAGTTCCGGGAAAACCGGGCCCCCCCCACTTTCCCCCTTCCCTATAACATCCTCTTCGTTTTTCAGGAAGGGGTTTTTTTCCCTTTTAAAAATTTTGCAAAAAAAAAAAGCAGGGTGGTTTTTGTTTTGAAATTTATACTTGCTGCCCCGCCCCCAAATAATCAAATCTGGGGTTTCCCTTTTAAAGGTTTTTTTTTTTTTTTTTTTTTCCAAACATTGACAAGATTGATTCGATGTTCCCCCAACCCCCAAGTGGGGGTTAAACCACCGGGGGGTTGTTCTGGGCTCGATTTTTGGTTGTTTTGGGGGTATTTTTATTTTGTTGGACGGGGGGGGGAATTTTCCCAAAGGGGCTATTGGCTGGTTTCCCCAACTTGCTTTAAATGGCATCGGGGGGTTCCAGCCCAAAACAGAAATTTGGGCCCCCCAATTTTCCATTTCCCCTCCCCTAAAAGATTTATTTGTTTTTTAAGTTTTTTGTGCTTTATGTGGGGGTCCATGAATAAAACTGGGAAGGGATTTAAATTTATATGGAAAGGTTTTTCAGGGCCGGGGACGAAAAGGTAGGGGGGTCTGCCAAAGGGCCCCAACTTAATCCCGGCGGGAAAAAAGGGGGAAAGGAAGGGCATGGGGGGGTTGAAATTTTCCTTTTGGGGGGGGGGGGGGCTTTGCCCCCTTTTTGGGCCCCTAGGGGCCCCGGGTTTCCTTTTTTGCCCCACCCCTGTAGGTATTAGGGAGCGGGGTCAACTGCAATTCTGGGTTTATTTAAAAGGGAACCAAATTTTAACCCATCAAGAAAAAACCCCGGGTGAGACTTGCAGATGGTTTGCCAAATAGGGCCCTTTCCTTTCCACCAAAATTGGGAAACCCCCAACCTTAAAACAGGTTACACAGTATCTTTAATTAGGATTAGTGAAAAATAAACGTTAGGGGGTTTTTTCTTTGGCCAAATTTTTTTAGGGGGGATCTTCCCTTAGTTTCTCTTTGGGGGGTTGGGGGCTTTTTTTGGGGTTTTCCCTTTTAGTGATTTTTTTGCCCCCGGTTTTATCCTGGGCACCCCCAGGGACATTTTGAAAAACCAAACTTTTGCAATAGGCCTTCCCTTTTCCCTTGGCCCCTTTCCTCCTTTTTTTTTATTTTCTTTGGGCTCCACCCCTCGGCGTGTTTTGTCCTCCCCCCTTTCCCAATGGTTGAATGGGGTTTATTCGGCCCTTGAACTGGGAAAGGGGCCCCCAAGGGGGGAATGGTTTCCCCCCATTGAAATTTTCCCAAGCAGCGTTTAGATCCTTTTTCGAATTTGAAGCCCCGGTAAAAGGAAAACGGGCCCAGTTCGGAGGAAAAACCATTGGCATCCGACTTTTTCCTTTTTGAAAAGTACTTTTCCTCAAGTCTTCTAAAAAGAAAAAAGTGGGGATTTTTTCCCAAAGGGGGGTTTTTAGAGAAAAATTCTTCCCTCAAACGCCGGGAATGGGGGAAAAAAATTAAAAAAGGGGGGGGCCCTTTGGGTTACCTCAAAACCTTTTCCCCAAAGCCCAAAAACCTGGTTTGCTTTTGCGGAAGCTTGGGGGGTTTTTTTTTCCTTTCCCCGGGGGGGAATTCCAAAAAACCTTTCCTTTGAAAACCGGCTTGGGGGTTTTCCTTTCTCCAAAACCGAGAACAAAACCCACTTTTTTAAGTCCCCAAGCAACCCACAAGCAAAAACCCAACTGAGGCGGGAAAGGGAAATGAATTTGTAGAAGGGGGCCCTTTTCCCACATTTCGCCCTTTACAGGAGCCCAAGGCCCTTAAATTTCGGGCCTAGGGAAAAAAACTTTTAAAATTAAAAAACAAAAACTCCATTTAAAAATTTGAAAATTTTTCAAAAAATTTTAAAAAGATGTCCCAAATAAAGACCCCCGGGGTTTTGGGGTGAAGAAAGAAAAAAAACCTCTGTTGGGTAAGGAGGACGGAGGAAACTTGAAGATTTCTCTAAAGTTTAAAACCCCTTTTATTATTGGGGGGGGAGAAAAAAAAAAACCCAAATTTTTCCCAGCCTTTGGAGTTTTTTAATTTTTGGGCGTTTTTTTTTTTTTTTATTTTTTTTTTTGTTTTTTCTTAGAAAAATTTTAAAATTTTTTTGGGTTGAGGTTTGTTTTCCCAACCAAAAAATTTCCCTTTGAAAAAAAATTTGGAAAAAAAACTAAAAAGGAAAAGGGAAAAAAAAGGGTTAAAAATTAGCAAAGCTGGGGAACCCAAAAAGTGACGGAAAAATCGGATAAGATCTGGGGATGGGGTTTGGAATAAAATTTTTTTTCTTTTCCCCAAAAAAAAACAAAAGGGGGGAGAATTTAGTAAAGGGTTGTCTTGGGCTGTGTTCCTCTCGTTTCTCTTTTTTGCTCTTTTTTTCCCCATTTCCCCTTTTTGTTCTTTTAAAGAGGGCCCGGGGTTTCTTTTTTTTAGCCAAAGCGGGCTGTTTTTTAAAACCAAACCCTTTGGTTTTTCAGCTAAAGCCCAAAGTTGGAGGGAAAACCTTTTTTTTTTTTTTTTTTTCCCCCTTTTAACCGGCCAAAAAAATTTAAAGGTTAAATGTTCGGGGCGGGGGGGGAAAACCCCGGGAAAGATTTTTTTTTTTTCCCCTTTCCCATAAAAGGGAGGGATTTATTTTTCCCTTTCCTCCCCCCCCCAAAACCCCCCACCCCCGGGAAAAAGAAAAAAAAAAGGGGGACCCCCTGAAAGGGGAAAGTGGGTTTTTTGCGCGAAAAGAGTTTAAAGGGCCCGGGAAAAGCTTCCCAAATCCCGACCCTTTAAAGTTTGAAGGGGCAGAGGGGAAAAAAAGTTTTGGGCCTTCCTTTCCAATTTTCTGACACAGCTGTTTTAATGTATGTCTGTATTACTCGCCCCTCGTTCCCCACTTGTATTAAAAAGCTCCAACCCGGCCCGGGGCTTAATCTTTTGGTCGGGATTTATTTTATTTTTGGGTTTTTTTCTTTTTTTTTTTTTTAGGGGCCCCAATTTTTTTTTTTTAATAAACCCTTTCCCAAAGAAATTTTGAGGGGGTTTTTTCCGGGAAATTTGAAGGAAAAGGGATTCTAAACCCCCAACAAAAGGGTTTTAGAAAAGGAAGGTCGGGGGTTAACCTTTTGCCAGTGGACCGGGCTTTTTAATTTTCGTGCCCCATTAGGGGTTTTTTTGGGGGCCCCAAAGTTTTGGGGGAAAATTTGGGTTTGAAAAAGGGAAAAAGACCCCAAATATGGCACACATCAAAAGGTAATAACTCCCTGGCAAATCTTTTTGTTGTTCTTTTCTTTCGACAAACTTATTAATGGCAGATATTTAAAGAATCGTTTTAGCGCCATTTTCTGAAGCATGGTAGTGGCTACATCAGTGTTTATAGAAAATTGTCCCCCTTTTAGTCTACTTTTTAAGTTGTTTTTTCCCATGGGGAGGGGCCGTTGGTACCCCTTTTTGCCAAAATAAAAAATATTTGGGGCCCATTTTAAATTTTTTCACATTGGGTTTTCTTTGAAAAAGCCCCTGTTTTTCTGTCCCCCTTCTGACCTTTAGCGTCACCATTTTTGGGCCAAATTTTGGGCCCCTTTATGGGGGTAAAATAGTTTCTGGCTTAAAAAGGCTATTTGGGCTATCTTGCCGCCACATTGTGTCTTCTACGAGACCTGTATGACCCCCCAACCTTTTTTAGGGACTGGTTTTAATCCCCTTTCTTTTTCTATCCCCTTCATAAACCATGTTTTGGTTCCCCCCAAATGTTGACCCCTTTTTTCCCCCCAGTAAAGGGGCCTTTTTTTTTTTTTGTTGGTTTTAATTTGGTTTATGGACGACCTTTAAGAGGCCCTAGTAAGTGGAATAAACCGGGATTAAAACAAAACCCCCTTCCCTGTGAGGTCAATTTTTTATTAGTTTTAAATTAAAACCTTTTTTGGCCATCTTGCCCAAATTTATTGTTTTTACTTTAAACCCCAAAGGGACCCCGGAAAAATTTGGCCCCACCCGGGGGTTACTCTTTTAAAAATTCTTTTTGTCTCCTTTTAAAGGAACCATAAATAAAAAATTTTTTTGGGTTTACTTTCCAAGTTTACTCCTTTTTTGGGCCCCGGGTAAGGGGCCCTTTTTTTGTTTTTTTTATAAATCAAATCCTTAACAAGGTTTAGTCAGTAAATTGTTGATCTTTTCTTTCCCTATAAAGGTCAATTTTTTCTGGCCTAAAATGACAAATTTGGGCCTTTCTTGCCCTCTTTTTTTGGGTTCTTTGACAAGACCTTGATGACCCTTTTTTTTTTTCAAACGGGGTTGGGTCTATTTTTTTGCTTCTGTTTCCTCATGGACCCTTGTGCCAATTTAAATTTGGGGTTTTTTTCCCAAGTTTACCCATTTTGCCAAAATTATGGGCCTCTTTGTTTTTCCTTTTTTTTTTTTTTTTTTTATGAAAAAAAGTTAGTCATTTGAATCTTTAAAAAACCATCCCCCAAAATACCTGCCCTTTTGTTTCCCTTGTATTTTTTACATCACACCCCTTTCCCCCTTTTTTAAGGGTTTTGGGTTTTCCTTGAAAATTTACAAAGGTGTTTCCCCAAAAATAAGACACCCCCCAAAAGAAAAAGACAAAAGCAGAGATTTGGGTTTTTCAATTCCCTAAATTTTAAGGGCCCAACCCCCCGGGGAAAATAATTAAAATAGCGGAAATCACTGCAGTTCCCCAAATAAAAAGGGGCTGTCCCTAAGGGTGGGCAGAGAAAATTTGGGGGGAAGAGTAGGGGGTGTTTCCCAAAAGCCCCTTTCTACCCCGAGAAAAACGGCCCTTTGGGGAACATTTTTGTTGAAAAAGAAAACCCAAATTTTTGGTTTGAAGGCCCTGTGCGGGGAGGGTCAGGGATTGATGTTTCACCAACGGGTTTCCCGGAACACCCCAGGAAAGGAGACTGAAAGTAATATAATTTTAAATTAGAGGGAGGAAGGGGGGGGAAACAGAGAAATCCCCTGAAAATTAAGAACAATGTTTTTAATTTTTTAGGGGGGGCCAAAGGATTAATTAATTTTTGAAAACGGCTTTTTCTTTTTTATTTTTCGGGGGGGTAAAACAGGGGTTTTTTGGCCCTCCCTTCCAAACTATGGCCCCCCCTATGCAACAAAAAACTAAATTAAAAAAACCTTAAACCCCCATTTCTTCATTTTTTCGGGGGCCCCAAACCCTCCTTTCCCCAGAACGTTTTAACTTTTCCCCCACTAAAAATGCCCAAAAACCAAGGTGCCAAAAAGGTCCTAATAATTTTCGGGGGGCGGGAAACCCTTACCCTTTCCCGTCCCCCATAATTTTGGGGGACAACCGTGTGCTTGCCCAAAAAAAGGTTTTTGTAGCTGCTTTTGCCCACCCTGAATCATGCATGATGCCCTATCGGGTGTGTTTCGTGACTGTGGTGCTTTTTAAACCCCCATTGGGGTAGTAACACTTTTGGTTGGCCCAAACCCAAATTCCCCACCCCCAAAGGGGAAAACCTCCCCTGTTCAAAAAACAGATTTAATACGAAAATTTAAAAAAAAAGGTTTAAATTTTTTCCTCCCTATTTTTCTCCCTTGAGGTTTTTGCACGTTGGTTTTTTAAAAAATTGGGAAAAAGGGGGGGGGCCCTTTGATTAAAACTTTTTTCCCTTTTGGCATGTCTAATCTTGTTGGGCCCCCCCCCCCCGCTGTTGCCCTTTCCCTTTGGAAAGCCTTCCCGGCCCTGGAAATTTTTCTGTCAGTCCACCTTCCTCTGCGAAAACCAGGAAGTTGCGGGGTTTTTTTTTTTGTTAAGGCAAAAAAACCAAAAAATCTCTGAAAGAGCCATAGAATGGCCGGGGGCCGGGGGATGTTTATTTTTTTTGGCCCGGGGGGTAAAATTTTATTTTTCTTATAAAGGGGTTAAAACCGCAAAGTTTATTTATCCCAGATTCTGCCTTTATGGGAAATTTGGGAGGAGGTCGGGAGCTAGGGGAGAAATCCAGGCCCGGGACTGGGAAAAATCTTACAGGGGGAATCAAAAGCGGCCGCCATTTTGGTACCAGAATGTTTGGCAGCAGGGTTTCCTTAGGAAGCATATTAAACTGTGGGCGGTTTTGGGATCTCAACGCTAACGTCATCAGGCCATGACCGGGAGCTTGGCAGTAGAGGGGGGGGAAATTGGCCCCGGTGGAGACAAACCACCTAAAGTAAACCCATCCCTCACAACCCCAGTGAGGGCGTTTAAAAAAGGGGCCCTGGGCTCCACATTTTGCCCTTTATTTTCCCCAGGGGGATTGGTTTATTTTTTCTGGGGAAAATGATAAAATCGTTGCCCACAGGCTTGAAATCTGTAGTGATGTCAGATAGTGAATGAAATTTGCCCTTTTTTTTTATTTAGCCTTTGGGGGCCACATCCAGGTAGTGGTTTGTGTGTATTGTGTTGTTTTTCCGTAAAGGGGAGGAAAAAGGGTGGGCCCCAAAATGACACCACAGAGATGTTTGTTTACGTTTCCCTTTTTAAATAACCGATGACTTTTCACTAGAAATGTAAATGTAAGGGCAGGGGGCACAAAGCCCTTAAAAAGTTTGTGAGATTTTGGGGGGGTTTTTTGGGGTCCTGAAAAAACGGGGTGTTTTTTTTCGGTCAGTGCATTACCCTCCCCCCCCAAATGTTGTCATTATCATGACCACCAAGTGTCAGTGTATTATCTGCCCCCCAAGTGTTCATTTATCCGGCCCCCCCAAGTGTCATTATCCTGCCCCCCACTAAGTGGTCCATTTATCCTGTACACCCCAAGTTTACCAGCGGCATTATTCCGGCCCCCCAAGTTGTCGGCGACGTCATTTTCCGGCCCCCCAAGTGTCGGCGTCATTATCCTGCCCCACCAAGTGTCTGCGTCATTATCCTGCACCCCCCCAAGTGTCAGCGTCATTATCCTGCCCCCCACAAAGTGTCGGCGTCCCTTTATTCCTGCCCTCCCCCATAGTGGTCGGAGTTCATTATCGACTGCTCCCCAAGTGTCGGCGTCTTATATCTGCTCCTCCATAGTGTCGGTTGTCGTTATCTTGCCCAAATGTGTCACAGGTCATTATCCTGCCCCCCACAAGTGTCGGCGTCATTATCCTGCTCCCCAGAGTGTCCGGCGTCTTTATCTTCTCCTCAAGGTCGGTGTCGTTATCTTGCCCCCCAGTAGTCAGCGGTCATTATCCTGCCCCCCCCAAGTGTCGGCGTCATTATCCTGCCCCCCCCAGTTGTCAGCATCCTGCGGTATGGGTCCCATATGTGTGTATGGAGGTCCTCCCGTATACACTGTTGTACCCTTGGATGGTTACATTCACTACGCCTGTGTTAGTGTGGTTTAAAGTTGCTGTAGCCCGGTCTCTGACGTCGGCGCACACGTCTCTCCGCTCCATGAGTCAGACGTCAGCACAAAGTGTTCTTCTTGGGAAGAAGTAAACTTCCCCGCGCCTCCATGTGGATGGGATTCCCTGGGATTGTGCAATGGGGGAAGCTGCGGCCTGTGCCCCATGCAGGGGCTTCCCTCCACGTCCGGCACCCTGAGCCATAGAGTGCAAGCTCTTGGGGAAACGACCCCCTTTCCTCATTGATTCCTGTAATGAGCCCTATATCAACTTATCCTCAGCTATGAGGAAAGAGATGACTGAGGACAGAGGCCGGAGGGGTGAGGCTGGAGGACCCTGTGAGGCGACGCAGTGTCATGGCGGCGGCGCCTCCTCTGTGGCACATCTGGCTCTTGGGCCGGGTGTATCGCTATTTGTGGCTGTTCCCTCTCCTTGAACTGGAGACGCTCCACAGTCACACGGGTCCATAAGGTCCTGCGTACCCCGTCTGACAGCTACAACCGGATTGGTCGCCGTGTGCGGACAGAGCAGTCGCCAGTAGCAACTTTCATTTTCTAAAGGGTCCCTGAGGTAAAAACAGCGCCATGTGACTGGTTACTAAGGGCGACATCTCTGCTACTCCTCCACCACTGAGCGGGGACTCGTCAGCATCTATCTAATCCCATCCTGTGTGATACCGTCTGCTGTATCTAATCCCATCCTGTGTGATACCGTCTGCTGTATCTAATCCCATCCTGTGTGATACCGTCTGCTGTATCTAATCCCAGCCTGTGTGATACCGTCGGCTGTATCTAGTCCCATGCTGTGTGATACCGTCGCTGTATCTAATTTCCCTCCTGTGTGATTCCGTTTGCATGTATCTGAATCCAATCATGTGTGATACCGGTCTGCTGTATCTATCCATCCTGTGTGATACGTCTGCTGTATCTAATCCCAATCTGTGTGATTACCGTTCTCCTGTATATAATACCATCCTGTGTGTTACGTCTGCTGTATCTTAATCCCATCCTGTGTGATACCGTCTCCTGTATCTAATCACATCCTGTGTGTTACTGTTCTGCTGTGCGAGTTTATCTATTCCTCTCCTGTGTGATACTGTCTGCTGTGCTGTGTATCTATCCTCTCCTGTTGTGATACCGTCTGCTGAGCGGATGTATTCTCATCCTCTCCTGTTGTGTGATCCGTCTTCCTGACTTGAGCGGTGTATCTCATCCTCTCTGGTCTGATACCGTAGCTGAGCGGTGTATCTCATCACTCTCCGTGTGATACCGTCTGCACTGAGCGGGTGTATCTCATCTCTCTGTTTGTGATTCCGTCTGCTGAGCGGTGTATCTCTAATACTCTTCCTGTGTGATACGTCTGCTGAGCGATGTATCTAATCCTCTCCTGTGTGATAACGTCCCGTCGCTGTGGCTGTGTATCACTAATTCCTATTCCTGTGTGTTACCCGTTCCTGCTCTCAGTGAGGCCTCGGGTAACAGGACGTGACTGCCGCAATCGCTTGTTTCCATATCGGAAGCAGAGGAAGTAGCGGGAGCTCGGAGCGGCCTCTACAAATGTGGGGCCCCCAGCTCCGGCCTGAGTGACCCGGGGCCGCGCCATTACCGCTTCCTGCGCTGGGAATGATACGGCCGCCTGATTACCGGACACCGCACCAAAGAGCTGGAGGGGCGTAAACACGGGGCAGCCCAAGTGTCCGCACCCAGAGTATGAATGACTGCTAATTATCTATAGGAAGCCACATCCCAGAGGTGTAATAATCTGCAGGATATATCACTATGTATCAGGAGGTAGAGGAGCAATGTTCTGCAGATCTGTGGAGAGGGCAGAGGTGTAATAATCTGCAGTATATATCACTATGTATCAGGAGGTAGAGGAGGGATGTTCTTCAGTTCTGTAGAGAGGTGAAAGGTGTAATAATCTGCAGGATATTTCACTGTATCTGGAGGTAGAGGAGCGATGGTCTTGTTTTAATTGAGGTTCAGCGGCTTGTTGTAATAATCTGCAGGATATATCACTATGTATCTGGAGTTGAGGAGGTGTTCTGCAGATCTGTTAGAGAGGTCAGAGGTGTAATAATCTGCAGGATATATCGCTATGTATCAGGAGGTAGAGGAGCGATGTTCTGCAGATCTGTAGAGAGGTCAGGGGTGTAATAATCTGCAGGATTTGCATCTGGCAGGGGGTGGGCTGCTCAGCAGATGGCAGGGCTGGTGGTGGTGGGTAGCAGAGCTGTGTTTGTCTCTGCAGTAACCGCAGATAATCAGGGCCGGGCAGCAGTCAGTCTTTCCATCCGCTCGTCTCCTCGTTACAGGAGGATTTTTCATCTTCTGTTTTTCCGTCCAGCTGTAGAGATTTTGTCTGTGAGAATTAACCCCGCAGGATCCTGTCCCTCAGGCCTCCCGGGGGCAGCAGATACGGGTGCGGGACCAACGGCCGTTTCCGGTTGTCGTCTTAAAGGAGAACTCCACTGTCTTACTACTATCCTTGAAGCTGCTCTGAGAGTGAAGGTAACAGCCTGTTCTGTACTTATAGTTATGATGGTTCTTATTGGAAACAGTCAGCAAGTTTACGAGAGACACGTCCAGTATTGTTTTTTAAAACTTGGTACAGTGGACTGCAACAGAGAATCGTGGGTGCAGCGCTGGAGTATAATACAGGGTTGTTAATTCAGGATCAGTACTGGATAAGTACATGTATGTACAGTGTACTGCCACCAGCAGAATAGTGAGTTGCAGCTCTGGAGTAAAATACCAGGGATTGTAACTCAGGATCAGTTTACTAGGATAAGTAGATATGTACTGTGACTGCACCAGCAGGATCATGATTAGTGAGCGCAGCTCTGGAATATATACAGGATGTATACTCGGATCAGTACAGGAAAAGTAATGTATGTACAGTGTGTCTGTTCCCAGCAGAATAGTTCGAGTGCAGCTCTGGAGGATAGATACAGGAGTGTAACTAAAGATCTCAGTGCAGGATAAGTCAAGTATGTACAGTGACTGCACCAGCAGAATAGTGAGCGCAGCTCTGGAGGATAATACAGGATGTAACTCGGGATCAGTACAGGTAAGTAATGTATGTACAGTATGTCCCCAGCAGAATAGTGAGGCAGCTCTGGAGGATAATACAGGATGTAACTCAAGGATCGTACAGGATAAGTAATGTATGTACAGTGACTGCACCAGCAGAATAGTGAGCGCAGTCTGGAGGATAATACGGGATGAAACTCAGGATCAGTCAGGATAAGTAATGTATTTACCAGTGATCGCACCAGCAGAATAGTGAGCGCAGCTCTGGAGGATAATACAGGATGAAAACTCGGGATCAGTACAGGATAAGTAAGTATGTACAGTGACTGCCCGGGCAGAATAGTGAGGCAGCTCTGGAGGATAATACAGGATGTAACTCGGATCAGTAAGGATAAGTAATGTATGTACCAGTGACGCACCAGCAGAATAGTGAGCGCAGTCTTGGGGATAATTCAAGGATGTAACTCGGGATCAGTACAGGATAAGTAATGTATGTACAGTGACTGCACCAGCAGAATAGTGAGCGCAGCTCTGGAGGATAATACAGGATGTAACTCAGGATCAGTACAGGATAAGTAATGTATGTACAGTGACTGCACCAGCAGAATAGTGAGCGCAGCTCTGGAGGATAATACAGGATGTAACTCAGGATCAGTACAGGATAAGTAATGTATGTATAGTGACTGCACCAGCAGAATAGTGAGTGCAGCTCTGGAGGATAATACAGGATGAAGTATTATCAGTGAATCAATGCAGTCTGACTGTTTATACCAGCCTCATGTCAGTCCTGTGCGTAGTACGGTAATTAGTGAGCTCTGGACAGTCCGGAGTAAGTGGAAGCAGGACGCTGCTCTTCACTAGGGATTGGGTCGGAAACTCGTGCTCCTGCCCATTGTCCAGTGACCTAGATCGCACATGTGCTGCAGTGAGAACATCGTTTACTTAACTTACAGTCAAGGTTTCCCGGTGCGACTCTTCAAAGCAGACAGTAACAGAGCGAGGCGGAGTCCTTTTCTGGAAGGACTGGAAAATATAATGGGTCAGGTGAAACCCGCCACCGCCATCTGCGCAGACGACAACCCCAACCGCTGAATCCTTCCTGAAAACACAGGGTCGCCCGGAGGGCATTTAACCCGGTATGACTCCCAATTGAGCCCGGCTCCCAGCAGTAAATAACGGCAGGATTGTGCAAGAAACTGAGGGTACACCAAAATTAATTACACCCACGCTGTATACAAGGAAGGGAGAAACCCTACAAATTCACACCTTTAGGTTAGGATCACGGAAATGTCCACAGTATGGAAATTCAGCGTAAAGACCGCCCCGTGGAATAATAAAGCTAACGATCCAGGTATCAACAGGATAGGATTAGATACAGCTCAGCAGGCGGTATCACACAGGATAGATTAGATACACAGTCAGGCGGTATCACACAGGATAGGATTAGATACACAGCCTCAGCAGCGGTATCAACAGGTTTAGATTAGATACACGCTCAGCAGAGGTATCACACAGGATAGGATTAGATACACAGCTCAGCAAAAGTATCACACAGGATAGGATTAGTACACAGCTCGCGGGATATCACACAGGATGGATTAGTAAAAGTCAGCAGAGTATACACAGGATGGGTTTAATACACAGCTCAAGCCGGTA
>JAODAL010035277.1:0-43137 GCA_025379985.1 Phyllomedusa bahiana | reverse complement strand
TCACGATTTTGTCCGGCAACCCTGGGCTCCCACCCAAGCAGTCACGTAGGGGTAGCACCGGGTAGTAATCCGCCGCAAAAAGTCCACCCCCGCTTTGGGGGCGGGCTTGGTAAAAAACCGGACCTACTTAGATTCCCGTCCCTGGGTGGCTTACCACCCCTTGTGGGGTCCAAGGATCCACTACCACTCCGAACAGGGCTCTTCGCAGAACCGAGCCGGTGGTGACAAGCCCTTTGGGCCCGGGCGGTGGGGCGATAACACGAAATCTCCTGGGCCCCCTTTAAATGGAGACTGAGCACATCCCTTCCCGGGACATGTTAACCTCGTTGTCCAGAAATTTAAAACAAAACCTCCCCGGGCCGGACTGCCTGCGAGGAAGGCCGAGTCGAGATCACACTTCCCCTTTCAAACCCTGTTTTTCGGCGCAGCAGCAGAAAGCATTGTGGCAGAAGCCTAATATGAGCTCGGCAATTTTTTCCCCCCTTCCAACGGTGTAATGCGGGACAATAAACACACGAGACTGGCTTAAGTATGGTGAAAACGACTTCAACCCCCGTGTTTTTTGGTATTTTCCCGGGCCCCAAATCGACTTTGGGTATCCAAAATGGATAATGGCCCGACTCGCTCGCCAAAAACCATAGAGGGTTGTCCTGCCCGCACCCAGGTCATATCTGAGCGGCCCCAAAGATACTGGAGGAGTCATTACTAGGGATGAGCGATATTATCGACAAAAGTTGAAATCTGCACGATTTTTAGGCTGATCGGAAATTTCCGATCACGCAATATTTTAGGTGACAATCTGACAGATAACTATTCATGCCCCATTTTCAGAGTTTCCTGTCTTTTGGGGGGCCACCATCAGCTCGGGGATAGAGGGGGGTGAGGGGGATGTACAACGTCACCACTTTGTGGTGATGGTTTTCATTAGCTGCAAAAAACACTGCCTCGTTTTACAGCGCTGCATTTCCTGTTTGAGCCATTTCTGTCTACACATTCACAGCAGGGTGTCCTCTGCGTTAAAACCCAAAAGGTTTAAAGCCTGATAGTCACTTCTAAAACAAGAAAAACCTCCACCCACCTTAAAAAAGTTTGTTTAAAAATTCATTCTTTTTAAAGAAATTTTAAGGGTAAAATGTTTTACCACGGGGCAATTGGGGGGGGAGGGGGCGGGGGCGCAAAGGCTTTTGCAAAAAATTTTCACCATGGTTCTTTTTTTCAAGAAAAAATTTTTTTCCAGCCCCCAAAAGATAGGGGCGACAAAGCCCCTTTTTTATCCTATGGAAGTATGACCAATCAAAAGGGGCGACAAAGACCCATTATATCCTATGGGGAAAATTTTTACCAATCAAAATCAAAGGCGGGACCGTTCAAAATACTGTAAAAAACAGAAAAGGCTGATTTGGCGACAAGGGGTGGCTTGGCTAACCCCGCAATCGAGTGCGACCTACTTCTCCCATTTGTTATGGAGGATGGGACAAGCAATTCGGGGACTCATCCGTGGCATGGATATGAACAAAAAAACTTTTTATTTGTTGTAAAATATTCTCGAAAAAAACCAACCTTTTCTAAACATAAATCAATTACATCCCCAACAACCTTTTTTTCCCCGAGCTGGCGTACATCGGGAAATTCAATAAAAAATTTTCCCCCGGGGAAAACAAATTACTTTTTTTAAACACCCTTGTCCCCAAAACCACCAATCAGAATAGGACAACAAAGACCCCAAAAACTATGGAGGAAAAATTTACCCAATCAGAAAGGAGCGACAAAGACCCATTATAAGCTATGGAGAGAATTGACCAATTCAGATAGAGCGACAAGACCCATTATATCCCAATGGAGAAGTTTTGACCCAATCAAAATCAAAAGGCGGGACAGTTCGAAAATACTGTAAAAATACAGAAAATGAGCTGAATTGGCTGAGCTAGCGGTGGCTTGGCTATCCCAGCCAATCAGAGCGCGAGCTACTTCCTCCATTGAGTTATGGAGAGAACGGCGCAATGCAATCCTCGGCGCTTAGCGCCGTGGCGCATGGAGTATGAATAAATAAAACATTTTTATTAAGTTGTAAATTCATTATCGATAAAGCCGGGAAACCTTCCTAAAATAAATCTGTTAAATCCAAACACGCTTTTGTTGCCGAGACCGGCGCTATATAAGGAATAGCAATAGAGAGACTTGCAGGGAAATACAGTATTCAAATTGTTTAAGCTCTTCTCAATGTGGTCGCCATAAAAACAGCCAATCAGAATAGGAGCGACAGTGGCCCATTCTAACCTATGGAGGAGAATTGACGCATCAAATAGGAGCGACAGGGACCCATTCTAACCTATGGAGAAAAATTGACCCATCATATTCAAAGGCGGGACAGTCAAAAGACCGTAAAAAGGCAGAAACGAGCTGATTGGTTGAAGTGGCGGGCGGATCTTCCAGCTAGACCAATCAGAAGCGTGAGCACTTCTCATGAGAGTTCTATGGGAAAAGAAATTCAGAGCGAGCTCTGTGATTGGCTAAGTTAAAAGAAGGCGCGTTATATGGACCAATCGTAGAGCGAGCGACGCTCCTATGGGTTTTTCTAATTGCAATCTGTACTAAAACTGTACAATGGCAGAAATCACATGATTAACGACAATCTCGAAGTTGCACCGATGAGTAGATAAATTGAGCAAATAAAATTTGGACTAACTAAAAGTAGATGTGCTCGAGTTTAATGTGGTCTATCTGCTGGCGAAGTCCAAGGGAGCGCGGAATGCTTGTAAGTGCTCGAGTTCGACACTGCCAGCAAGTAACTCTCGTTTCCTCAATGTTGGGTCCAGAACCATACCTCCTCAAGCAAGAAATCCTGCTTGGAGGTCCACAGGTCTCAGCAAGCCTTAAGTTGGATATACTGAAATTGCATTCAATTCAAAAGCCGGGCCAACGTTTCTAAAATGGGTCTTTTGGAAAAATCTGTTATTTCAAACATAGGCCAACCCTCAGGGCACCACCTGTGTGCAACATCTGGCAACCATGTGGCGACATTTTCTGCATTGGCTTATGTGCTGTGACATTAGTGGCATTTCAAGCCACTTTGGAATACATTGGGTAGTGGATCTATTTTTGAGGGAACCACATCTATATATTGTCCTTAGCATGATTGTCCAAATGTGTTATGCCTTGAAGTAATGTTTCCACAACTTTGGTTTTGTCTGTGGCTGAAGATTTTCATTTCAATACCTCACGGCTTTTTTAATTTTATCAGCACTGTAGTAAATTTTAATCTCCGCGCCGAAATAAGTTCCGTATTGATCCTTGCCAAGACGGGCCACAAAGTGTGGCACGTAATTTACAATGAAAATCCGGAACGGATTTGGCACACAGATACATAACACAGTCGAAGAATAAAATGGCTTGCTTAGTGACAATGAATTACTTCATTACCAGAAATCAAGTGGGGGCCAAAATGACATCAATGTCGAAAACACAATTTAGAGCAATCACATAAATGACAAATAGGAGGATTTGCTAGACAAAATCGCCCCACTATACCATATGTATTTCAAGGCCCTGGAGATTGCACTGATGTCACAGCACAGACAGCAAGGCAGATTACACTCATGTTTGACAATGTTGCCCCATGGTGGCCCACATGTTGCCCAGAGGTGCCACTATTTCTCGTTGTTTTTTTGGTGAGGTTTGGAACAAATGTCTTTGTTCTTCATTCACTTTGTTTCAATTTTGTATGTGCCCCCACCACAACCAGCACACCACAGGTCTTGGTTGGACTGTGGCTCTCCATAAAAAAAATAAAAATATAATTGGGGGGGGGGGGGGGGGGGGGGTGAATAATGGGATATAAAACCACACGGATTTTCTCCGCTCACCGGCCTTAGTTCTGGAGTTTTACGGACATCATTTCGGGCAAAAATACATCACCCACTCCTCCTCAAATAATGGAAACTATACCTTCGACTGGCAAACAATCTGAAAGCCCGCTGTCTTGACAAACGGCAAGTCCAAAGAATGCATAATAGTTCTCACCTTAAGCCTCCCAATAATCTCCATGTCCAAGTTTCGAACTAAGTACACTGGGTCACCCAAGTCTGCAATCAATCTTGCACATATTTTCCACATCATCCAAGCAAACCTCTGAATATATTCTCTATCCAGTCTGCATCTAAGCAATCATCCAAATAAGGAAGCTAGCAAACACACTAGTCACTAATGACCCTGTGAAACTGAGTAAACTAACCTGTTGCAGTAATCAGTTGCCACCAACATCTCCGTTTTCAACCTGCCAATCAGATTGGAAATGTTGCCAGAGCGACAATTTCACACAAGTCATCCATGTGTTGGCCTGTCTGTCTCACAAGCTTGGCCCTAATTACAACAGTCAACATCAAGAATTGGTGTTCATGTCACCTGACTCCATGTGGTAGGCAAGGCATACTTGCCCATTGGGGTTGGGATACAGGTTTCATGTTTGAAGGGCATTAGAGAACAAAAGAATGCAACCGTCGCCAGTTTGATAGTCGGGACAGTTGTTTGAATGCAAACGTTACAACTGTTTGGCTCAAATTTACATACCACGACCCAAACAGTCAATCCCAAACCATTTTTTGCACAGGGTCAGTGGTGAGCTCTACATTATTGTGAAGTATATAAACATCACCGCCTTATGATAAGTGCTGGAGCAGATAAAAAAAAAGACCCCCCGTCCATTCCACACCACACACACGTTTCTAAACCTTCAAGAATGAATCAACAACCTGCTCATTGTCAGAATTCATGTGCTTTACATAAATGATAATAAACAATACAAAAATACACACACACACAGAATAAAAAATTACTCCTGAGGAAGTGGCAACACCCTCAGGATGGCCTGCACATTTTAGGTAAATTCGGGCCACCCTTGCGTTCAAGACGCTCCCAGCGCAGCCAGGATTTGGCGCATTCCTCCTGGGCAATTGTCTGCGGATGGCTGGCCTGGATCCTGTGGCCCGGGGAACGCACCAAAGTTGAGAGTCACATATTTGTCCTGTTGGTGCAGGAGTGAAAGAAGAAAATCATTGGTCAGGATGGCAACCCTAATGACAATCCATGGTCCACCCTGTTAGTTTGCAGTTGGCTAATCATCACCCACACCTGTTTGCCAGTCACCAAGTATGAGAGTTTCAGCTGGCCTGTTTTGGCCACAAGGAAGCTGAGATTCACAAGACATTTGGGGTGCGTCCGCGAAAGGAATGTGGTTGCACATGGGACCTGGTGGAGACCAATCCTATTGCAATGCCTCTTTTGGAAACACACCACCATTGTTTGCATCTCTAAACGATGGGCAACCATAATGTGTGTAAAGTAAATGTCCACTTACTATCTCTTGGCTCCCGGCCCTTCCGCCACCTTCCTCACATTCCTCCTCCAAGGCAGTGTGGCACTGCTGTCCGTGCTGCTGACTTCTTCGTCTGTTGAAAGATGAGAACATACACAACTCAGGGGACATAGTTCAAAGCCTTTCCCGCTACAGGATAAATAGAAACCTGACATGTTATCCTGTTTTGTTGTTCACAAGTTTAGGGTTTCTCCAACACCCAGATGCAAACAACAAGGTGTGGTTCCTGACTGGTGGGATGTGTCTGGACCAATGAGAGCCAGACTTGCCAAACAATGTTGGGTGATTTTGGGGTAAAAAGCCTAGCTTGGCTTGCTGCCAATCCATTTATTTCCAAGGGTAACATGTCCTGTGTGGGCCAAAAAGTGATGGTGACCATTGCTCCTTCCAAACAGTCCCCTCCCTACACAGGTGTCCAAACAATGGCCATTGTGAAATGGGCAAGGTCGCCAAATTTCAAATGGTTAAGAGTGGATAGCCCATATCCTCTACGCATTTCACTTCACAAGTGGGCGAAATGCATGGATCATATTCTGTGATTATTAAGTCTATGTTGGCGTTGGCCCACCCACCAAATGCCCACCTTCCACCAGCACCCAAAAATTGGTGGAGTTGTATTGAAAGCCATCCTTAACGTCTTCTTGCCGACTTAGCTGACCAGTACGCCCGAAAGAGCCTGGATTTCTCTTGCTGCAAGATCCGCGTAGCGTTTGCGGATTGGACGGATAGTGTGCAGTGTGCCCAATAGGTCCCGGAGCTCTTTGAGGTCAGCTGATGGCCTGATTGCCCCCTTGCACACATTTCAGTGCCATGGGGGCAAATCACATATTGCTCGTGCCTAAGAACCCGGACTATGTGGCTGTAATTCTGATGTGCGCAATTGCGCGAGCACGAGTCCGCCGACGTATCTGTGGCGGTCTGCAATTGCCTGCACGTAGCTGGAACAGAATGTGCCAAAGAGGCTGTTAGTTATATTCAGGTTATGGAAAGTCATACCAGCTAACTCGTACCTACTAAATCTGTTCCTGGCAATAGACAATCATAGAATGGGGGACAAACTAGTGTGTTGTTCTTTTGTTGGTTTGGCCTAGTTGGTGTGGTTACATCAAGACCGTACTGAAGCTCCCATTGGTACCCCACACCCAAATGTGGTTGGTTGCAGTCCCAATTGTTGAGGTCTCCTTGTTCAAACAGTGTTGAGGGACTTCAATTAATGATTTGACAGCGGGACAGACCTCACAATGGTTTTAAGAGAGAAGGTCCAACCGTAAACCCCCTCAGTCAGGGGTTTACATCACATTGAAATGCGAGTTTGCATTAGCCCATAAAGATGGAGACATTCCGGTAACAATTGGAGCCACAAGTCCTAACCAAAGCCACAATCATGTGTGTCCCCCACACAGGTGCAATAGTTGGTGGACCAATATTTGGGGTCTAGCAAGTTGTATGAAGGGTTCTGTCAGGGAATGTTTGAGCGGGATGTTTTGGATGTGGTTGACCTCCGACACCGCTTGGTCCTGTCTGCCTCCATGTCTGCAGTTGTTGGTGTTTTTGTCCTTAACTGAATATGCTCCTTCAAAATAAAATATAGCAAAGCGAGTCAGGGTCAACAACAGCTCATTTCACAGACACATGATCAGCAAGACGGAGTGAATGAGGTTGCACTACCGCCTAAAATTTTAACATTGTTGGAATAGGTTCCCATAGGGCCCATCCTTCAATAGATGATTGCAGAGACGGGTGGCAATGTGAACCAATTTTTTTTTGTGCCATTCACAAAAGCAAGTAACGCGTCCTTTCGGGCACATCCTGGTCAGGGCACTTAGGGGACCTCAGAGGGGTTTTCAAAACGAAACACTACCGGCCACGACCTAGTGTCCCCGTATGGAATGGTCCAGCACAATGAAGTTGACCCCTCCTTGTGGGCCGGTGCCGATAGTGCCGCTAAAAACATGTTTGTCAATGTAGCCTTCAACCCTGCTTCCCTCAAACTGAAAAAGTGCCTGTGCATACTACCACTCAAAAATACTGCATTATTAAGCAATCCGTGCAACAAACTAACATAAGTTGTTCTCATACTTGCCCTGTCTCTCGGTCTACACTGCCGTGGAACCAAAAAAGCTTGACAAGTCATGGGCCCAAAATGTCAGTAAACTGCATTTTGGGTTCACTGGCTAGGCCCAAGCAGCTGACACAAGGGTCCGTTTGTTTGTGGAAATTGTGTTTTGGGGATAGCGCTGTGGCCAATTATTTATTGCTTGTCCTTAAGCCTTTATTGGTTAGGTATGCAATACATAATCATTGAAGTAAACTGCACCCTCCCAAAGGCCAACAAAATATTACACTTTGCATTTATCTGGAGCTTGTTGTTGCGTGTGGGTTTGGAGTGCTGACAAATGCGGTTGCATGGTCCCCAAACAAGAGCATTGGTGAAGGATTTGACCAAAGGAGACCTTGTTTACACATTTTTTTGTCACAGTATACCACCATGTCAACATATTTGTGTTGCAAAGAAAGAGTTCGCTTATGGTTGGTTTGGACAAAACACATTGGTTAAACAATGATTGGGGCCGAAGATGCATTTTGGTCAGTGAGCAGGCACTGCGGGAATGATGATTAGGACAACGCCACGTAGTACGGCCAAATCGTTCCTAAAGCCTTCCTCTTTCAGCCATAAGGCTAATCACATTATGGTCGAGCAAAATATGGTGCCAAAACTTTCTTCCCCCAAAACTGACCCAAAAAGAAGCTTTTGAAGCCAACATTGTACACAAATCATGATCAAACAAAGCATCATCGTATTCTTCTAAAAGGTAACACAAATGAAACAGCAGACACATCTTGTCAGATTTGAATATGTCTAACCTTTGGCCGAACCACTCGAGGTGGTACTTGGATCTTTTGGGAGGGTTAGCATAGAAATCTAGCTCCCAAAAATGCACTGTGCTTTACATAGACTCCTGTGGAGAATGTTGTGCCCTGATGTAGCATTAGGTCGAACATGTGCCAAAACACGACCAGGCTTAAAAAACAACACTAAAAAAACCATCAGTGTAGACAGCAGGACGTTCTTCCCTTACAGGTCTATGGAAGCTGTTTACAATATATTTGGCTGCGTTAGAAGAAATGGCAACACGTTGAGAAAATTGACTCTTTTCTGTGCAGTGTAGACATAGCCTTACCAATAAAGCCCTGGTAAACAAAGGGACCAGTTGGAAGGAATCAGGACTCAATTTATCCCTGTGCATGCGTCTGGCAACACGTCGGAGCAGATACGCGAGAGAAGGGCGCAGAGAAAGAGGCGGCAGTCTCTCAGCCGTGTGAAGTGGAGCAATCTCTGGAGATGCTCTACGATTTATACATGTATTGGAGAAGGGCAGTGAG
The DNA here is from genome assembly GCA_025379985.1 of Phyllomedusa bahiana. Classification (NCBI taxonomy): domain Eukaryota; kingdom Metazoa; phylum Chordata; class Amphibia; order Anura; family Hylidae; genus Phyllomedusa; species Phyllomedusa bahiana. The sequence continues at coordinate 34,382 of JAODAL010035277.1, read as the reverse complement.
TATGAGCTGGCCCTACAATGCCTAACAATTAGAGAGCCAACCAATTCTGCCAAAGCCGCCGATGAGTGAGCGTTGTGCGTGCGAGCTGCGTCTACAGGAGTGGTGGCGCTATGTCAACGCAAGCCTTAGGGGTAATGTTCATGCGGCTAATAAAGGCGCCGTTTGCGCTGCGTCTTTCTATTCATCTTGCACTTATGATCAGAGAGAAAGCACGGGCAAAGGAGGCAAGTGCATTAATCGGTATGTACCCACGGCCGGGACCGGCATGTCGACTTTCAATGTGCTGAATGCTTGCGCGTTCAGCCTCAGCGGCCACAGGCCAGTGTGATTCAATTACTAGGGTTTGACAATGCCTGTTTCATTGGCACACCGTGGTAACGATGGGACGCACGATGCAGCACATCGTCGCCTTCAAGGCGCACTGCGCTCGACTCTGGGGCGCTAGTTTGTTACAAACTGGAAGAAATGTTAGAAAAAGGGCTCCTTTAACTTAAAAGGAAAAGTATCTAAATCGCTCTACAAATCAATCTCAGCGCCGTGAGCACGGAGTGTGATCGTACTCCACATATTCTTTTGTGTAACTCGTATACGCAAAAAGCCAACAAACCTTCTACAAACATACAGCAATCCAAATCCCTAACAGCAATGTTTGTCACCATCCCCGGCGAACATCAGGAATTGCGATGTGGTAACTTGCGGGATAAATATTTGTAGTTCAAAATCTGTAAGCTCTCTCATTTGGTCAGCCGAAACAAACCAATCAAATAGGAACGTCAGGGACCCATTATAAGCTATGGAGAAGTATTGACCAATCACATACAATGGTGGGAACAGTTCAAATACAGTAAAAAAGCAGAAAAAGAGCTTATTGGTGTAGCCCCGCGGCATGATATGAATACCCCAACATATGTAGTGCGACTATTTTGGAAATGGAGAACAGAAGGAGCGCGATTAGAAGGACCCCAAAAGTTGTATTACTGATATGGGGAAATATTCTAGTGGAGTAGTGATTGTTTGGGGGGAAGAGGGCTCGTCCTCTTAGCCAATCAGCAGCTGATGCAAACCTTCTCATAGAGTTCTATGGGGAAAAGAAATGCAGAGGCGATGCTCTGTTTTTTTGTGGAAATTGGCAAGTTAAAGAGGCGCGGTGATTTGGACAAATGTGGGAGAGCTGACGCGACGCTCTTATGGGGATTCTAATGCAATCTCTATTCAATAGTGTTACATTGCATGAATCCCATTAGAAGCCTCACAAGTAGTTACCGATGTGTATATCAGCATAACAATAATATGTGGCTAACCGACACTAACCCACTCGAAAAATGCACCAAACTAAATAATTTACCTATCTTGTTTTGCCTTGCTCCCATATTAATGAGAATTGCCGTAAACTAAAATACCGCAACCCCCACAAATTTGTTACTCAATTTTTTCTGGGTTGATTTGGCGCTACCCCCATATAATGCTCACTTTAGATACACATCGGACATTTAGAGTCGTTGCGTTGGGGATTTCGGCATGTACATTTTTTTAACAGATTGCATTAGAAAACCCATCGGATGCGTCCTCGCTCTCTCATTGGACCCAAATAACCGCGCCTCTTTGAAAATTAGCCAATCCCAAACGGCGCTCGCATTGCATTGTCTTTTCCCCATAGAACTCTAAGAGAAAGGTAGCACAGCCGCTGATTGCTCAGCTGACGAAGCCCCGGTTCCCCCAACCAGTCACAGTCCGAGAATATTCTTTCACATAGACATATAACTTTTAGGGCGCCCTTCTATCCGCAGCCCTTCTTTCTCCCTTCAAATCGACGCACTACATCTGATTGTGGGATTCATCTCTGCGCGCCTGGCCTCAACCAATCATCTCTTTTCTGCCATTTTTACTGTATTTTTGAACTGTCCCACCTTTGATTTTGATTGGTCCAAGTTCTCCTAGTTTTATAAATGGTTCACTGTCGCTCCTCTGTGATTGGTAATACCATCCATAGGTTATAATGGTCACTGTCGCTCCTATTCTGTTTGGCTGGTTTCTTCTCATCCAATCAAAAGAGCTTACAGATGTTGAATTACTGTCTTTCCCGGCAATTCTCTCAATTGCAATGTCCTGAGAGCGCCGTCTCGGCGACCAAACGCGTTGTATGGATTTAACTGATTAATGTTATAGAAAGTTTCAGAGCTCTTTTCAGAGAATATTTTTACAACTATACAAATGTTTATTTATTCATCACTCCATGCCGACGGCGCTGAGAGCCGAGGATTTCATTGCGCCGATCTCTCCATAGACTACAATGGAGAAGTAGCTCGCGCTCTGATTGGCTGAGGAATAGCCAAGGCCTCGCTACTCAACCAATCAGCCTCTTTTTGTACTTTTTTCGGGATGTTAAACTGTCCCACCTTGCATTTGATTGTGTCAATACTCCTCCATAGGTCATAATGGTTCACTGTCGCTTACGCTTCTGTTTGGTTGTTTTAGGACGACCAATGAAATCACTTTGAGAATTTGAAGACTGTATTTGCACCAAATTTCAAATATGCTTCCAAGAGTGAGACCGGTGTCTAATGGCTCCAACAGCTAGCTTACTTTTATGTAGTGACCACGAGCTACATTTCTCACTTTACTGTGGCCAACAATCAGGGATAAAGCTAACTACTCCAGATGTAATTTGGTGCGCAAAAGTAACAAAGGATTATTCTTATTTCAGCACATGGAGATCGGGGCAAAATAGCCGCGTTTGTGGCATCCTCTTGGATAGTAACCTGGCAGCCACCCACCCAGTTGCCGGCGACGGCCAAGAAGGTTCCGGCCCCGGTTCCGGTTGACCCACATGCCAGAAGTCGATCTGACCGCACAATTTCGGCTAAACCGTGCTGCGATTCAGGAGCTCTTTGACAAGCTGGGACATTTGTGGGCCCACCAAAGTCAACGATCCCCAGGCGATCCCTGACGCATGACCAACATTGGCAGTATTGTACTAACTGCATCGGGGTCTTTCCAGCATTGGTGGCAGACCGTTTTTGCATTGACCCAATCCACATTTAGTCGAATTACGACCAAGTAATCATAAACATGTTGCCCTTGTGTCGCCATTAATCCACTTCCCATGGACAGCGCAACAACAGCCATGAAAAAAACCGCCTTTTACCAGCAATCCGGCTTTCCAAACTCATTGCCATAGTCGACTGCACCCATATCCGATTTGAATTCCCACCTGGCCGATTCCGAGTTGATCTACCGAAACAGGAAAGATTCCATTCCATTAATGTCCAAATGACAAAACCATTGACCATCAAGGGACTGATCAACATATGTGGTAGCCAAATTTCCGGGATCCACTCATGATTCTTCATTGTGAGAACAGCCAGTTTGTTACAGCATGATACTGCGCAATTGCATTCTGGCCCTCATGATTGGTATGTAATGAGGTTGGCTTGTTACTTGGCCACATTTTTGGTTGTGATTTGTTCTCATTACAAACGTTTTCTCTCTCCCTTTAGGAACAACAGCTACAAACTGACCATTTGAGCTATGACTCCCTATCTGAAACCCCGCAAAAACCACAGGAGGAGGGTTATAATGCTGCCCACCGAACATTAAGATACGCAGGTGGAGCGGGTATTTGGTAGTCCTAAAGTCCAGTTCCGATGTATGACATCTCGGGGTGCATTACTGTACCGTCGCGAGATGTGCTGCAAATATAGTCCCTGGCCTGTGCTATACTCCTTAACATTGGCAGAAAGCACCAGCTGCCGGACACCGGAACCCAGCCGCCAAGAAACGAAGGGATGGCGGAAACCCACACCCGAGCACGCTCCCCGATATCGTGATGGGCGACAGGTGGCGGAGTCAGACTCACGCTGGAGTTTTTTTTTAAGGTACATCCTCCCAATGGTGCTGGTATATAACGGGCTCGTCTCTGAAATGAAGGAATCAACCAGATGGCCTTAGGGATTCTTGCTAACACAGCTGTGATCAGTCTTTGATGGTGCATGGAGATGGACATTTCTAGGACTGGCAACCATTTCCTGTTTTGGTAGAGGAGCTCGGAATGGCTTGGGGAAAAATCGAATATGGGTGCAGTGACTCAACAATTGACTGGAGGGAAGCTGCTTGCTGGCAAAAGGCATATTCCTCTGGCTGTAGGTCAGCCCGGTTCTAAGGCAAAAAGTGGGGCTGGTCACACAAGGGCACCTTGTTATTGAATAAGGTGGTAGTGGACTTTGTGGAATGGGTCACAACAACAGGCGTGCACACAAAACTGGAAGGAACCCCCATGCCAGGGGAACTACAGACAGTTTTGGTCATTGGTGGTATACCTTGGGATGCATGCTTTGGTGCGGGAATTTTGTGTCTTGTCCAACCTGCTTCTGAATACCGGGATGCTTCTGCGAATTGAAAGCTGATATTTGCTGCCCAAACAGTGCCTGAAGGTTTGTGGGTGTCAGTGTTTAGCAGGGGGCATGAAGTACCCCTGGGCCAAAGCACACTAGTGGCCCCACACCTGTGCTATCCAAGTCGAACAAGGTGGCTTTCTGTTTCCTACATCCAAACCAAGGCACTTTGGGAGTGGTCAACACTTTTTTTTTTTTGGCATGCAATTTTGTGTTTTTTATGTCATAACCCCAGATTAAAGAAGTGGCCGGAAAAAGGAAGTCTTTCAACCACCATTTTAGTTTCACGGGACATGCCTTTCCCTTTCCCGGGGCCACGCATAGCCCCAAACCGCATAACCCCCAAATTTAAAAAGTCCCAAAAAAGGAGTTTTTTAAACCACCATTTTATTTAAAGACTTTGACTATATGCCCTGGGCCACACATGAGCCCCAAACCTGCATAACCCCAGTTTTTAAAAAGTCCCGGGAAAAAAGATTTAAACCACCATTTTAGTTTTACTGACTTGACTATCCTGTCGGGGGCCCACACAGAGTTAAAACCTGCTGCCCCCCAATTTAAAAAGTCCGGGAAAAAGGAGTTTTTTCAACCACCTTTTTTGTTTACGGACATTGACATACCTGTCCGGCCCATTCCCCCAAAAACCGCATAACCCCAGATTTAAAAAGTCCCGGGAAAAAGGAGTCTTTAAACCCAACATTTTATTCAGGGGCTTTAAATAACCTGTCCTGGGCCCAGCATGACCCCCAAAAACTGCAGACCCCCACATTTAAAAAGTGCCGGAAAAAAGGGAGTTTTTCAACCACCATTTTAGTTTCACTGGACATTGCCTATACCTGCCCGGGGACGCATGAGCCCCAAACCTCATAACCCCCAAATTTAAAAAGTGCCAAAAAAAGGAGCCTTCAACCACCTTTTTAGTTTTACGGACTTGATATCCCTTCCTGGCCCACGCAGGGTTCCCAAAACCCTGCATGCCCCCCAAATTTAAAAAAGTGCCGAAAAAAAGGGTTTTTTAAACCCCATTTATTCATTGGACATTGATATACCTTCCTGGGCCCTATACCCCCAAAAACCTGCAAACCCCCCAATTAAAAAGTCCCGGGAAAAAGTAGTTTTCAACCCCTTTTTAGTTTCACTGGACTTTTACTATACCTGTCCGGGGCCACAGCATGCCCCCCCAAAACCTGCTGACCCCACATTTAAAAAGTCCCGGGAAAAAAGGATCTTTTAAACCACCTTTTTATTTCACGGGGCTTTGCCTAACCTGCCCCTGGGCCCACCCACCGGGGCCCGGGATTTAAGGGGGTGCGGTGGCCCCCCGGGTGGCTCCGTCATCTTTAACACGCAGGTTAAAATGCCCTGATGGCAGCAACGAAAACTGTTGTGCTGAAGCGAGTGGGGAATCGGAATGTGAAACTCCAGCCTTCCTCGTACAAGTAATACCTGGTACCTTGCCCCCCCTTGAGTGGGGACAATTGGCTTCATTTGGGAAAAAAGGTGGTAACCCCCTGTTACCCCCAGGTGCCCTTTTTTTTTTGGGCTTTCTTTTTCCATTTACTAACGGCGGGAGGAAATGGTCTCTGTATTTTGGGTTCTCTGTCCGTGCTCCATACCCATGTCCTCTAAAACCTACATTGGTCTTTTTTTTCCCCTGTACCCCCTTGTACAATCAAGAATTTTTTTACCAGCTATTTTGTAATGAAAGTTTTTTAGTATTTTAATTCTAAAAACACTTTTTTAAAAATCGGATGGAATCCCACCATGTTTTTGTTTCCCTTTTTTTTAATTGTTTTAAATGGGTTGTCTCAAAAAAGGGATTGATGCTATTTTAAAGTCTTGCAAAAAACAATCTTTTTTGCAATAGTTGCCATTAACATTTCCCTACCTTACCTTTTTCTGACGCACCATCACCCTTGAGCCACTCGACCATGTAAGAAAAAATGTTGTTAGAAAAATTTTTTTTTAAATGGACCTTTATAAGTCTGCACAGCAAAATCCCTCCAAAAATTAAAGCAACCCTTGACCACTTTGGGAAAAATTTGTAAAGAAAAAAAGTTAAAAACAACATTTTTTTAAAAGGACCGTAGTAAGTAATGTCACGCAAAATCCCCCAAAAAAATTAAAAACATGACCCATGAGCCATTTTTGAAAATTTGTGAAAACAAATGTCTATTAGAAAAAACTTTTTAGAATAGGACCTGTGTTTTGCTGCATTTCAAAGCAGCATGCCCCAAAAAAATTATAAAAAGATTCCACCACTGTTAAAAATTGTGAAGGAGAAATCCTTTTTAAGAACCCCAATTTCTGTTCAAAGGGACCATGACTTTTGCTGTATCTCACAGAACATGCCCCAAAAAAAATTATAAATATATTTCTCAGCCATTTTTTAAAAATTGTGGGGGAGAAATGCCACTTAAAACCCACATTTCGTTCCAAAGGCCCAAAGGGTCACCCATTAGGCTTCCCCACCTTCCCTTTCTGCGCCCTGCTGCCGCTGCTGCCGCTACGGCTATTGGCACTCTAGCTGTCACGTGCGGGCTTTTGTTCCCCCGGACATTTAAAGAACGTAAAGCAGACCAACAGATGTCTCCATTGATTAATCGAAAAGTCCCATTTCCTGCATTTTACTCTTATTTGGGTGGGGGGGAAGGGGAAAGTGAAGTTTTGTTTTGTACCGGGGATCCGGAGGGTGGCCACCCAGTAATGTTGTTCATTTTGAGGGCCCTTAATGCGGGTCTGTTGGAGGAAAGGGAGCATCCAAGCCCTGGAGAGATGGGCCTTGATTCCCAAGCCTCTGGGTTGGGGGCCCCCTAGAAAACTCATTTTCCTCATCTCCTCAAATTCGCGCCAACCTCTTTAAAAGGGGGGCTCGGTGTCTAGGAAACCTCTCCTCCCCGCTTCCTCCGGCACAGCTTCAACACAGCCCTGATTCCTCAATGTGCACCCTGAACTGATGCCCTTGCACTGTCTGGCCCCTAAACCCACTCCCTAATGAAGACCAATAAAATTGAAAACTGTCGGGCCTTGGGATTTGCGGAGAAAAGGGCCCCGTGTCTGCATCTTGCCATTCCTCCCCGCCCTGGGGGGACCTGATGTTTCAGAGTGTCCAACGATCGTTCCAGAACAAAGATCACCACAATGCTCATGCTAACAAGGCTCGTCCGCATGACCATTTGTGCTTCCCCAAAACTGGAAAGGGATGGTGCAGACTCTTTACCTCCTCCCTTCGGGGGCTCAACACCCGAGTCTGCACCGCTTTGTCAGCTGTTCACTTCGTACGCGTAATGGCTTTGCGCTGCTCCCACAATCGCTGGAGCATGTGGAGGGTGGAATTCAGCGTGTTGCCACACAACAAAGAGCGGTGACGGGGAACCAGCTGACCGCAAAAGCAGCCAGGCGGGCGGAGGTGCGAACGGCGGGAAATGCGAAACCCGACCTGAGCCTTCTTCGCAGCAGTCCAGACCCCCGGGAAAACTCTTTAGAAATGTTGGACGACAAGGTTTATGAAAATGGCCAGGCAAGGGGTGGCTCCAGCCCACCGACTTAAGACGGCCAGAAAATTTCGCCCCTTTTCGCACACCACCCTTTCTGGGACAAGGTTTTGTCACCCCCGCCAGCGCTCGGGCTCGTTGCGGAAGCCGTCCGCTCCCACCCGTTGTGGACGGTCCTCCCAAGGCAGATTAATTTCAAACGGCCCGGGGCTTGGCACATATCCACCAAGGACCCCGGGGGAAAGAACCCTGCACCATCCCCCTTTTTTAAGACTGCTCCGAGCCCAAGCCAAAGTCACCCCCCGAGACATCCACCCAGCTCACCCCTGAGCTTTCACAGAGATATATCGGCCTTGGGCCCTGCTTACTAGTCCTGGGTCGGGGGTGAATGGCTTTTTTCCGGGGCCAGATGCAGACAACGCGGGCAATACCGAATTCAGGCTTTTTGGGTTTGGGATGGTTTGGGTTAAAGTTTTCTTCTGCCCCAAACCTGGAAGAAGAAGGCGGCTGCTAGACTGGGCCCCTGTACGGCGTGCGGCTCAAAATGGGGGAAAAGGGGTAGGGGTAGGATGGGTTTCTGGTGGTGCTGGTGGGACCCGGCACGGGGGAGGGTGAAGCGGGGGCACCCGACATGACTCTGAGGACAGGGGGATGAGGGAAAGCTTGGGGGTGGCGGAGGAGGAGGAAACGGAGCAGAGGGGGTGCAGTGGTTGGCCAAGGTTTTCCCCCCTTTTAATCATGATTCCGCGCATGTACTAGACATGTTTTGGGGGTGGTTAACCATTTAAGGGGTTTTCTCTACTTACGTTTATGGCAAAGGCGGCATTACATCGTGGGTGAATCAGAGGGTTGTCAAAGAAGGGGCCCAGGTTTAGAGGTCGGACCTTTTGACGGGGATAACAAGGACGGGTTTTGGGTGACCCGGGGTGGCGGGAAACATTCAGGGACTTGCGACCCCCTCTCCCTTTTGTGGCGGGACCCTATTGACACTACCCCATCGTCTTCCTCCTGACCCTGATGAAAACCCGCAAGCAAATTCTGCGGAAAAAACCGGGTGGATCCCCAAAGGGCGTCATCATCATCAACAAGGTGACCTTGGTCGTCCTGACTTTTTTTCATCCGAAGCTGCGGGCTACAAACAAAGGGCACAGCAAGAAGTTTCCGACCACCCGGATTTTTTTCCCATTGACCGCTTCCTTACCTCCTCTATGGGATCAGTAACTGGCGCAAGCAACTAAATCACCTCTTGATTTTTTTTTCAGCCTTCTGACCCCAACCGCATTTTTCATCAAAGAGGTTTCAGACAAAGGGTTATCCACATGGTGGGTACACGAGCTGACATTTTGGGCCCGCTTCATGTTGGAGGGTGCTGATGATGTGATGACGACATTTGTGGCCCTGACTGGGGGACAGGGGGTAAGACTGCTAAAGCAGGTTATTAACCATGAAGGGCGTTGGCGTGATGTTCGTTACTTAATTCACAGGGCCCCCGACCCAGCGAGAAGGCCGATGGGCCTGCAACTGACGATCCCTGGGATGCGTGTTTTTCGCCAGCAGGAAGAGCACCTTTTCCGTACCTCCCCCATGTGCTACCCCCCCATCTCCCTTACCACCTGCATTTCGCTCCATGTTCAAAAAATAAAAATTTTAGAAGGTATGGAATAGTTTTGGAAAGTCCTTATTAAAAGACGGCAAATCAAGCTATTCTCAAATCCCTCTAACAAAACAAAATTGCTGGATTCAAATTTAAGCAAGGTGTCTATCAAAAAATCTGGACTGTCAAAAGTGCAAAAACAGTATCTGTTATGTTTTCGTATAATACCTGTATTTTTTGCACCTTTCAAATTTACCTGGGTGACTATAGAATTGCTGTTTTAAGATTTTCGGGGATCTGCCAAAGAAAAATCTGGTGCGCAAAAGTCAAAAAAAAAATCATCGTTATGTTTCGTAAAAAAACACGGTATTTTTTGCACCTTTCAATTCACCTGTGGGGACTAAGAATTGCTGTTTTAAGATTTACGTGGATGCTCGTCAATGAATAAAGCTGAGTGCGCAAAAGTCAAAAAACACGTTTTTGTTATGTTTTCGTATAATACACGGTATTTTTTTCACCTTTCAATTCACCGTGGTGACTAAGAATTGCTGTTTTAAAATTTACGTGGGGGCTCATCAATGAAAAAAGCTGGGGGCGCAATAGTCAAAAAACACTATCTTTATTTTTTGTAAAAAACACGGGATTTTTTTTAACCTTTCAATTTCCCCCGTGGTGACTATAGAATGCTGTTTTTAGATTTTCGGGATGCTGCGTCAAAGAACAAAGGGTGCGCAAAAGGCAAAAAAAACGTATCTTTTTGTTTTCGTATAATCACGGTATTTTTGCACCTTCAATTCACCTGTGGGGGACTATAGAATTGCTGTTTTAAGATTTACCGAACTGCGTCAATGAACAAAGCTGGGTGCCAAAAATCAAAAAAACACGTATCGTATGTTTTCGTATAAACACAGTATTTTTTGCACCTTTCAAACACCTGTGGTGACTTGAATTGCTGTTTAAGTTTTTCGGGAGCGCGTCAATGAACAAAGCGGTGCGCAAAAGTCAAAAAAAACGTTCTGAGTTTTCATATAATACACAGTTTTTTTTGCACCTTTCAATTCACCCGGTGCTAAGAATTGCTGTTTTAAGATTTTCTGGAGCTGCGTCAATGACAAAACTGGGGGCGCAAAGTCCAAAAACCTATCTGTTATTTTTCGTATGTCCCGTATTTTTGGCAAAAAAACAACCTTCTGACTACAAGATTGCTGGATTGTAATTTAAATGCAAGGGGGATATATCAAACAGGGGGAATGGGGAAAATTAAAAACAACACCTATCGAAATGTATATGTAATAAAAGTGGGTTTTTTCACCTAACAAAAGGGCCTGCTTACTAAAATGAGTTACCAATTAAGTTCAGGGTGCCCAAAAACCAGGAATTTTTCAATCAAATGTTAAAAATAAAAGAAATTTCAGTTTCAAGTCAAACTAAGTCTTGGTGAAAATTTTTCCATGTTTTTTAAAATAGAGTTGTCTGTGTTTCGCCCGCGGGCCCCCCCCCCCCCTTCCCCGTGACAACCGGGGAGATGGCTTTAAAATTTTCTAGCTAAAACATAAAACTTCAAAACTCTAAAACTAACTAAAAGGAAGGATCACAGCTAATATAAGGTTTCTCTGTGCAAATAGACTAATTTCCTGAGCTTTTGGCCCCAAGGCAACGCACGTCTATTCCTATAACGCGAGAGACCTAAGGCTGAACAGGAAGGGGCTTTCAGTTAAAATGAGGGCTGGGATTTTTCCACCCAAAGCAACCATACACATCCCAGTCAAGACGCGCACCACCACTCACCCTCTCAAATTTTTAATCTATTTGCTGGGCCCCCAAAATACAGGGAAGGCCTAAAATGGGGGCGTTTTAAAAGATAAGAACAGATTTTCCTTTAATTTATGCATGATCTGAAAATTTCGATCACCAAAAAAACCTTGCCGATTTCAACTTTGTCGAAAAAAAATCCCCTCAACCCTAGTCAAAGCCTAGGATCTTGGATTTGTGTTGAATGTTAACACTGAGTCATTTCAAAAAAGATTTAAAAACACCGGGGAAACCACTCACCCCTCCCAATTGGCCCCACCGTCAGAAAAATTGCAGTCTCCTAATGACTTTGGGACAATAGCAACCAATCAGGACCCCCCTTTTGAAATTTCATTTTGGTTTTGGACAAAGGGGTGGCCCGGGAGGGGTTTTCAAAGGGGCCCCAAAAGGTTTTCTGTACTAGTCTTTTTCCTTTTACATTTTCCCCCTTAAAAGGGTTTTAAAAAATTTTTTGGGTTTTTCCCAGACCAAAAAAAAATGCATTCCAAAGGGGGCCTGGGCACTAATTTGTACGGGAAAGGAAAAACCATTTTTGGCAAATCTGGGTGAAATGTACAGTCAGCTTTTGATAACACTAAACGACGCAAAGAAAAGGTAAAAGTTTTATTGCACAATTACATTTTAAAAAACATCCAAAGACAACACCCGGAAAAAATACATCAACTGGGCCCGAAAGGGCCCCAAGTGTGGGGTGCACAAAATTATGGTTGTGGTGTAATCAAAAATGTATGGGGCCAAAAAACCTTTAAAGGGAAGTCCCCCCTTGCGGGTTTTTCCAAAAACCGGGGCTTAAAAGGGTTTGGGGGGGTAACACTTGAGGGGGCCAACACATGAGCGATCCCCCATCCCCCAAACCGGGAAGGGCCCCAAAAAAACACATTTTTCCCAGTCCCCCTCAAGTCAACAGGGGTTGATTTTGGGCCATTTGGAGTCTTTTAAAAATTTGAGTTGTTTGGCACATAGTTACCCGGGAAAAATGTGTTCCCCCTTTCTACCACGAAAAGGGTGACCCATATCAGAGGGGACCTACACTACCCAAAAAAAAACCCCCACCTAGCCATAAAAAAAAACACAAAAATACATGCACCAACTTCTTCTCTGGCACATATTAAATGGGTACCCCCATGCCCTTTGCGACGAGGGCTTTGTTTTTGGGGCCCGGCATGCCCCTTGGCCCTTTTTTTACCTCGTTTTTTGGCACTTTTTGGCCCCCATGGATGGGGGAAAACCTTTTGCCACAGCCCCAGGGGGAACCGGCTCTTCTACTTTTTTTACATCCATTTGGCAGGGGGGCTGATAAAGAATTTGATGGAAGGGGCCCGAAGGGGGTGCCTGTTGGACGGCGGGCGGGGGCCCTTTCTCAATACTTAAGTCTTCCCATGCTAGTTTATTTGGATTTTTTAAACCCCGGGGATGTATGGGGCAACAACCCCCAAACCCGAAAATCCACACAACGGCTGCGGGTTTGGGTTTTAAAGTACGGGGATTTTTTACCCAGCTCCGACCCCTTTCGTTTTTTTTGGGAGGGCCCCCATGTTTAATCGGGGCCCCTCCAACAATTTTTGCCATCGGGCATCCGTGCTCTTTTCATTCCGGGGTCAGCAAAGTGACATACGCGCAGAAGCTCTGCATAAAATTTTGGGAAAAGGGGGGTTTGCTGGTGGGGGGCTCAGGGGGGCCCACTTCCCCAGCCCTGGACTCTTCCCCCGGTGTTTACCCAAAATTGCTGAAAACCCGGGGCCATCCCTCTCAATCTTTGGGTTTTCACACCACCAAGAAAAACAGAGAAAAAAATTAATTTGGGAAACCCCAAACATTCGGGGATGTGACATAGCAGACAATTAGGCAAAGCCCTTATTTGTTTGAAATTAGGTCAAAAGGAGCAAAGTATGTGATTGGGACCAAGCCCCTATACAAGAAATACACACAGGGCAGTATGAAAAAAACCACAACGTTTGGCTTTTAAAAAGGTTTGGAAGGGCAGCCTTCAAAAATTTTAAGGGGAATTCGGAGTAAAACCCCAGTGGTTGGGGGGGGCGGGGTGGGGCCCGGGGGACGGTCGCATTTTCCCCCCAAACACAACTTCTACACGGACATGTTTGGGGGGGAAAAAAAGCCCCCCAAAACATTCCCCCAGGCCCTGAATTTTGGGGGCCCCTTTTTAAAAAGGGTAAAAATTGGGGGTGGCGGGGGGGAAAATTAGATGCTATGGGGGTTTCTTGACACTACCCTCGAGCGGGCCCCAACCTAAAGGGGGTTTTTCCCCCCAACGCAAGGTTGAAATTAACAGAAAACTGGCCGCCCTTAAACCCCCGGTTTTTTATTTCAACCCTGGGTTTGTACACAGGTAAAAGGGGGGGTGTGTGCGGGAATTTGGGGTAAAAAAACCAAAAGACAAGAGTTGAACAGTTGGCTAATTTAAAATACACTGACAGGTTGCTTCCCTTAAAAAAACACTTTCAAAAAAGGGGCCCAAACCCAAATTGGGCACGCCAAAGGGCCCGGTAATGTGTGGACCATAAAAAACCAGTCACCTAACGGGCACTTTGTGAAACATTAGGTCCCGGGGAAAAAAACCAGTTTGGGAAAGGTCGGGAAAATTTTAAATAAATGTAACAACGGGCCATTTGGGCTAACCAAAAATGGGCCCAATTTCAAACACAGCATATTCTACCTTAACAATCATAAGTCTCCCCCATTGGGGCAGACTATGGGAAGTATAAGGGACAGCAAAGAGAACAGGGGTCTTAAAAATATAATAAAAAGACAGGTTTAAACCCAACCCGGACAGACTTAGGTTTTAAAAAACTGACATGCAGTAAATGCCTTGTTACAAAACAAGAAAAGGTGATTTCCCAAATTTTGAGGTATCTCGGGGGCAGTCCATAAACGGAAGATGACCAAAACTTTACGCCCACAAACGAAACCCAAAGGGACATTATCACATGATCATTGACGGGTTTTATGGGGGCCCTTTCGAAGGTACCTGATAACAGTGTTTAAACATAGGGGGAGCCAACCAACCCCAACACCCCCTAGGTTTATGCCCACTCTAGCCCAAAGCGGGTTCCCAATTCAAAACCCCCCCACAACCCTGAACACCCTTTAAAGGCAGCCCCCCAAAAACCATTTGTACTTCCCGTGTGAAGACCAGGCCTTAAAGGTTTTCCCTTTAACCTTGGACCTGTCGGGGGGCAAGGTAGCAGCCAATTTGCGATCCAAGGAATCAAACCCGGGGGTCACAACCAGTCGGGGCCGCCTCAGCCACCGTTCTTGACGCGCCCCCGCACACATACCAGCGCTTGCAGCACGGGTTGGGTGGTGCGCTGTAAAACCACCCCCGGGGTTGACACGCCCCCGCAAGGGTGCACCAAAAACCGGCTTTCTCTCCCGGGGAATTTCTGCTAAGAGACCGGGCCAAACATCGGGAATGATTGGCCAAAAACGGGGGCAAAACCAAAAAAATCGCGTCAAGACAAGCACTTACCCCCTTCCCAATTGAGTGCATTTAAAACTACCAATAAAAAACCTTTTGCTAAAATTTGGGGCTGAAAAATTGGCTAACACATTTAGAAGCAAAAAGCGGGGGCAAAACGGGCCCCGGTTAAAGGGGGAAAAAGAAACATAAAAAGTCACCCCACGGTATATCATGTTTCCCAAACTTGAGTAAACGGCGGGCCCTTCTACGAATTAAAACTTCTCGGGAAAGGTTTAAAAACAGAAATAAGGCACAGTGAATACACCCCCCCAAAAACTTCACAATCCCATTTCCCAAAAAATTGGGGGGAAAAGGAACCCGGGGCCCCAAACCCCCATTCTAACCAAATAGCCCCCTTTTTGGGACACCAATCGCTGATTAATAGACATTCCCCCAAGAGGCAGTAGGGATTTAGGGCAACAAATTTGGGCAGCGGGAAAACCAATCACTTACCTCCTCAACCAAATTTGATTCTCCATGGCAAAAAAAATTTTTCGACTCTTGCTGCGCCCTGCCCCTTGGACTCTCCTGAGGCCCAAAGGGGCCGGGGGGAGAAAGCTGGGGGGACGAGGGGCACAGATGGAATAAAAGCCCCAAGGGGGAGCAAAAGCAAAAGGTGGAAATTTAAATGGCTAAAGAAGCCAGACCGCGGGAAAATCTGGGGGGGGAAGCGAATAGGAACGAGGGCTGGGGATCCCTGTGCTCTGTGCCCCCCAGTAAAAAGGTGCAGCGGGCCCTATCAAGCCGTTCCCAAACCGCAAGCCCACCATAAACCCTAAATCCATCAAATGCTTAGGAATGCTGGGACACGGATTGGGCTAGCGGCCCCATGGCACGGGAAATCCCCTATTGAACAAAAGGAAAAAAAAGGACGGGGAAAACGGACGTTTTTTTTTATAAAAGGGGAAAAGGCCCCTTTACTAGTGTTGACGATTTTTAAATGGGACAAATTGAAATCGGAAAGGGTTTTTTATGGTGATCGAAATTTTTAGATCATGCGATAATTAAGGCTAAAATCTGTGCATCATCTATTAAGATCGCCCCAAATTTTCGGCGCTTCCTGTAATTTTGGCGGCCAGCAAATCAGATTACAGAATAGAGCAGGGTGAGAAGTGTGTGCGACGACTGACTGGGATGTGTATGGTTGCGATTGGCTGGAAAAATCACATGACCTCGTTTTACATAGAACAGCGTTTCCTGTTCAGCCTCAGTGTCTCTCAGCGTCTCATAGGAGTAGGACGTGCGCTCTGCCTGTGGCCAAACAGCTCAGCGAAATTATTCTATTTCTGCACAGAGAAACCTCTACTATTAGCTGTGATCCTTACAATTTAGCAAACAAAAACCTCCCACATAAATAGATCATAGGAATACTTGTACTTGTATAGCAAAAACCAAAAAAAATTATATTCCTTAAAATATATCTTTATTAATTATACCTCTAAAACTATATAAAAAAACTACACTACATATATACTACACAGAAGGGACAAACCCTGTACTCTCTATATTACTGTTTCACAGCAATATTGCATAAGCGGAGAACCCGCCCCGAAAAGGGCGACCCCGCAACTTGCAACTGATTACAAATAAAAACCTGGATGAAACCCTTCCTTATCTCAATATCATCTAAAGGGTATAACCATGCATAAACAAGGTAGAAATCAAAAGGAAAATGCCTGATATCTATAAAAACAAATGGAGATAGTAAATAGGCCCGTTACAAATTTTAAAGGGGCTGTAAAACCTCTTGTCCATCCCCCTAGTATTGGGCAAACCCCGGAAAATGATCTACAATAAGAACCCCCCCAAGGGTATCCAATATTCAATACAGCAAAAATTTCGCAAGCGCATTCAAAAAAAACCCCAAAACGCGTTTCGTCCCATCCCAGGGATCCTCATGGGTAAAAAACAGCTTTCCATCTGTAAAAAATCAATATAAAATTTCTTTCGCACCCAAAATAACAAAACACACCTAATACAAAATTAACTACATCAAGCAAAAGAAAAATCTGAACCCTCCGTTGATCTCGTATCTCATCTAAAGGGTTTAGTATAAGCCGGGGATATGTATCCCCCTATGGTGAGAACTTATAGATCTCATGGTGTATTGGGCCCCACGTACTACTAAACAACTGAAGGTATTTATAACCCCCAGAACCTGCCTCGTTTGAGGAAAAACCGCCCCCTATTACCTGTATAACAACCTGAACTCACTTCCCAACAGTGCCCCACGCTTATGGAAACCCACGGCGTTCTCAAAGTGTACTGTGCATGTCAGTCACACCGACATGGCGACAGAGACATCAGGAAAGCTCCGCGCCTCGCCAAAAACCTGACCCCCCAGCAGACCCGCCAGGCGACTTCCCCGGGCCCCGTAAAAACGGCGCAACACTTATCAAGCCAGGGTTGGCATCGCGCCTTGATCTTCTCATTGAAAAAACGCAAGGAAAGTTGTTACCCAATAATGTTCAACAGCAGCATTCAGTAACCTGCATATCCAACCTGGACCATACTAAAGGGCACTAGTCCTTCTTACATAGTGCCTCCATGACAAGGCCCTAAGATAAGGATACATTTAAGTATCAGAGACACAAAAAGACAGTAGATATCTACAAAAAGATACATTTGGATTCAACAATAAGAAGTAAACACAGGATGTCATAAAGGTAAAAAAGCTTAGGTATTTGGAAAAAAATCACAACGTTTTGGGGAATCTTGTTTTAAAAGGGGTTCATGTATAGCAAAAGATAAATATAGTTCAAGCGGTACCTACAAGAAGCACGCAAAAGGATTGATTCATTTAACCCCCTTTGGAAATACACTATTAAACCTGTAGATCCACTGGCTCTCCGTAAAAAAAGTTTGTCCCAATCACCTCCTCAAGTGGGGGGTTACTAATCAATACCTTAAAAAGCATCACGTCAATTGCCATTGTTTTTTCCCCACATTCTCCCTGGGGTATCATGTTGTTTCTTAATATCCCAATATGTTTCACCTATTTTTCCCCTTAATTTTACGACGTTTTCCCCAAAATGTTTAATCCACAGGGAAAGTGGCTAATAAAACCAACGGGAAAAACAATTTTAAAAAGCTTTAATGGCATATTTTGAGGGATTTTCAAAAATTCCCAAAAGCTTTGCAGTTGATCCCCCAAAGAAAAACTTACACATACCCAATTAAAACACCGTTGGGTTTTCTAAACCCCCCACGTCCTCTCTGCGGGGCACAAAGTGACTTTTCACCAGTGTATCCCGTAAGCTCCGCCCCCTTTCCCGGGAGGTAATAAAAAGGGAACCCGGGGCGTATCCTTTAAAAAATTCATCCTGAAAAACTTTCCAATAATTTCCCCACAATTTCCTGAATCCTATCTCCTGGGAATTGTATTCTCCCCAAAAACCGCAGTCATTCCCCACAGTTCCTCGATTTCCCCCTGCTTTGCTTTGGGGACCCGGAGGCCGCACGGGCCCCCCTGGATGGTCTTCTATAAGCTTTTTTAGGGTGATGAGGGTCCCCCTACTCCTAAACCTCCCCTCAATCCCTCCGACCTTTAAAAATTTTAACCCATTCCTCCTCGGGGCGATAAATGTCCCCGAGGGATCCCCCCAAAAAGGGGGTCTGGGGGGCAACTATCCCCCCAGGAGGCTATTGGTGGCGGTGTCTTTCCTAAAAACCTTCGTATTTGTGGTTTCAAGGTTTTTTTGGGTACTGTCTGCTATGGGCCATATTAATGTTTACTTGAATTCAAAAATGGTTTACAACATTTTTTAAATAATTAATGCCTTTGGTGCCCCTTGTGCCCTTTTTTTGAAGGTTTTACAATGATATTGTTTCCTGTTTAAAGGAAATTTTTTTTGCATTATGGGGAATGACCCTTTCACCTCAGTCCCCACAGAAAAGACATCAGCCATCTATCTTTCTCTGTTGAAGCATAGTTGGTAAGCTGTTCAGGGGGGTGGAAATGTCTACTAACCCCAGTTCTAAGACTGCTATACAGTTTAGAACTTGTTTTAGTTAGGGCAGATTAAATGGCTGTTTTTAAAGACCAGCATGTTGTCCACCAGTAATTTTTATGTAATTTTACCTTTTACACTTTTTATGTTTTTTTAAAAACGCAAAATTTTATTCTAATGTACATTTTTGTTTTTTTCCATCAGTTTTGAACCTCATCCTTTAATAAAATACAGACTTTCAAACACGGGCGTAATCTTTGACAAAGGAAGGGGTTTGCTGCCTTTCGAGCCCCAAACCCCGGGGGGACGTGAAGTGGGGGCAGACAGTAAAAAACTGCTAAAAACAAAAAGGAGAAGATTCAACTATACAAGGCAGCCACCTGCAGCATTCCCGCAAGCAAGCAAACACGATCTCAAAATCCCCACCATTTTTACAAAACCACACATCTTCTCTAAAGACAAGATCAAGAGCCAGCTCCTCCAAAGCGTCATCTGTCCGGCAGTGGCAACCGCCATCGACCGACTGCAAAGGCTGAAGCAGCAAAGGCTCAGCTGCATCTGCAGAACAAAGAGATGCAACTGAAGTTACAAGCAAGCAACCCTGAAGACAAGAGGGTACGACAACGAGCAGGCCCAGGAAGACGAGAGGGAACACAACAAGCAGAACGCCCTAGGAAGCAGAGAAAGCACAACAAGAGCTTCATTAGAGACGGGGAAAAGGACACGCTAATCCGCCTGCAGTAACACTTGAGAAGGAAGCTCACTATTGAGAAAGAAACAGCACCGCCATAGTCTGAAGCAGAAAATCCTAGAACAGCTGCCATCTCCAGGTAGTGACCACAGTGGACACAGTGCAATGTGCTTGGCCCATAGCAAAGCCCTCAAGAACCACTACAGCGCACTTCAGAGTACTATCCATTCAACACTCCATTTAGCACTCTCACCTGCTCAAGAAACCAAAGATAATCATCCGCTGCAGAGTCCAACACCAAAGACATCCTAATCCCTGCAGCAGGGAACTAATCCAGACCACAGTTCTACAACAAGAGGATGCCAGAGCAGCTGAAAAGATCCAAGGCCTGGACTTCACCCCCTCAACAAAGAGAATCCATTCTTCATTCCAGCACAAGGAAAGTCTCCCTTCAACCCCTAAAGGGCGTACGATAGCTGACCAGGCTGAGCAAAGATTCCTAAAAGTATGATCATACACCTCCACGCACACCAGAACAATTCCCACGAACCCATTTCAGTGCCAAACAAACGCCACAACAAAACGGACTTTAGGCAAGTACTATTGCATCGAACGTGAGCTGGTCATCAAAAGACTTGTCAAAGTTTCAGCGATCGTCCAGAAAAACTATAAAGCGCTTGGCGATCCCTCATTCCAAAATACAATCAAGACTTGGAGATTCCATGTAAGGGAAGAGTTAGAATCTCCTAGTAAAAGTGGGCTCGGAAATGAATCTGCTGAGCATGCTAAAGAATAAGAACATTTAACCATAAAATAACCACGAAAAGCTAGGTCCGTATAAAATGATCTGGGAGAGACTAGATGAGTGTTATCTGGTTCAGCAGAGGCTATAGAAAGCTCATTGTTCAAAAGAATTGATGACTTCCCTAGAAATAGGCCAGTAAGGGATACCAGAAACTTAGAGAACTAAGTGACTTGGCTTAATAGAACCTACAGGTTGCCGAAGCAAGATGGAAGATCTACCAGGACTTGCATTACTATCCTTTGACACAGCCAGAGGTGTCAAAACCCAATAGTACAAAAGCTTCCTTACAACCTAACAAGAATAAGTGGGGTCCACACATGGGTCCAGGTATAAACAACGCTCACAATGTACCATTTTTCCTGCCATTTAGTGTGTTTGTGGAGACTTTGATAACACAGCAAGCAAAGATAAGGATTTTTACAATGTCATCTGTACACTCCCTCCTGTCTTAAGCATCATAGAAAACCAGTGACTCGTCACCTAAACCAATATCTCTCCTAACAGAATACTCTCATAAGGTGTCTCCAACTCCATTTAAACCAGACGCCCACTGATCAAGGATCCCAGTAAGCAGTGTCCCTTATGAACAGGAAACCACATTCCCTTACTGAAATGCAGACCATTATCAGGGAAAAGTCCGATGAAAACGCAAAACCTTCCTCAAAGAGTACAACAAAGCACAAATGTTGCTTGTCTGACAATCTCACACTTGCCAAGGACTGTAAGCGGTCATGTAATTTAACAGCTGTGACAGAACAGATACACAACACAGCTTTACACCCTGTCCAGACCCCATGGACTTTTACCACAATCAGATAAGCAACTGAAGGCACATGATGAAGAGGATAGAGCTAATGCTAGTAATATACACCAGCAGATTACCTTCACCATGTAACAGAGTGTCTGCAAAGGAACTCACAGGTGGCAGTCCTGCCTCCCAAAATATGCCTACTTCAGAGTCTACTCAACCCATCAGGGCACAAAAGAACTAAGCAAGTTAAGATCTATGCATTCTAGATGACCAAGTAACACAAAGTCTCTAGCCAGAATCTGCTTTCTTTCTCGAAATGTCTTAACATCAAAGACCCAGCTCTCCTACACAGACACTAAAAGGGACATTGAGCAGAGGTACGTTGAGGACGCGGGACGAGAGAAACTGGTGACCAGTAGAGACCTATTGATGGTCTCACCTGCTTGCCCATACCACAAAACGAAAGCAACAGAACCAGACAATAGTGCATGCGAAATCCCTACACCAGAACTGTTGCAGATATCACTCCCATTAGTGGCGTATAGCATCAACTTATACAGAATTGATGCTCAAGCACAGAGATAATCCTACATCCTTAAGAGAATATCTGATGAAGTTTCACAAAAGCTAGAAGCCAAATTAATGGTCCCTCGACAATGCACCATATGCCCCCCCCGAAAACTTGTATCTAGGAATGGGTCATTAAGAGATGTGTTGTTGTCTAGGAAATGGTGCACAAACCGACCTTGTTCTAACAACATGCATACCAACACGCTAGAGAATGGACGGGCCCTTCTCTTTTCCACCGTGTAACAATAATTTTCCAACTCTTCAAAGAGCTACCACACAGCTTCAAATACTATGTCCCCTTCATAGGCTCACATGTGACAATTAAAAGCCTTGACAGTGACCAAGACCAACTTCTGGAGGATGCAACAGTTAATTCCATGAGAACATAAAGAGGACAATCAGGAGGCATATGTCAATTTGAAGAATAAACTATTTCGCAAACCATAATGGAGCAAGGAATAACCAAAGACAATTCCAATCATTGTGTTGCTCCGCTTTCCCCCTTCAGGACTGTGAGACCACGTTTACCCTAACAACAGAGAAACAAGTTTAACAACGCTTTCATTTCTCTCACACGTAACTTTTCAGAGAGAAAACCGATATGAAAGACCCACTTTGTTACATATCATGGAGAAAGATGTTTATGAGAATGTCATGCAGAGAGAGAGCTCCTACTTAACAGACTCTGAGGAGTTCGCTGGTATCATAGCCCATATTCGAGTATACCAACCAAAAAACCGGTCAAATAAAGAGATGTTGGTTCGACTCCAGATGCCAAGCAACGATGGTGTGTCATTAAACGAATTCCTCTCAGTCAGAGGAGCCGGACTCTGAACAAACCAACCATCCTTGGAGAGTCTACTTCTGCGCTTTCGTTTTAAAGACACAGTGCGTTTTATGGCTGAACATTCAACAGATGTTCCACTGTCATCCCTGGTCAATAGAGGAACACAGACACTTTTCTTAAGATTCTTCTGGTTCAGAGACCAATGAATCCTTCCATAGATACCACCATAGAGTATCGCATGCGGAGTGGTACATATCTTTAGGTACAGCCCTTCGACCACTGACATAGCCATTTATGGGTCTCAAACATTCCGCTAAGGCACGGTGGAAGAATATGGATCAAGATGGTTAAGACACTTTTGTAGAAAAAGATGATTACGTGGATTGATGGTTTTTCAAATCACACCCACAAATGGAGGCTGCAATCAATCTTCTCCAAAAGAGCCCAAGAAATGCTTGCCAAATCAAACATAAGCACTTCAAAAATTGCAATCCAACAGTAAATAGCGAATTAATGAAGCCGGCCCCCTTTCCAAACTGACTACTCAAATGACGTAAAGACTTAAGATTTGAGTACCGCCCCTCTTGCCTATCAACGTAGTCTTGGATTCTCCTGGGATGTACAGTCTGACAATCCTCTCGTTGCCTCACCTTTACGTTCCAATAAGCAAAGAAGAAAAAACCGATCTACCCAAGTAGGATCTTGTCTACCATAAACAGCTTGTATGACCCTTTAGGCTTTATGCGGCATCCAGTCACTATTCAAGGTAAAGCACTACCAGAGACTTAACCCCGTGATACTTTAGACTGGGACGACCCCAAACCCTAATTGAAAGAAAAGAACATGGAAACACTGGACGAACTCGTCTAACTGCACTATCTAATCTTCATATCGCACGTTCATATGCACCTGTTCCATCCACAGAAATTCAAATACAAAAACTTGTTGTGTTTTCTGAAGCTTCTGTTCAAAGCTATTGCTGCTGGTAGCCTAATTTGAAGACAATAGATGTCAAAGGACAATTCTAAACATTGGGATTCCGTCATGGTCAAAAACAAAACTTTCAACCACGTCTTTCCCTGAACACACAATACCCAGACTTAGAACATTGTGCTGCAGTAATTAGCAAGTTTGAGCTTGCCGAACTGATCCCAACAGAACTGAACATGGAATTAAACAATGTTGAGTTTTACAAGATAGCAAAAAGTAGTCCTGGGCTATATAAAACAATTGAAACCAAGCGTTATTTTAATGTCAACGTCAACAACAGGGTGTTACGAATCAGAGGATTAACCTGTCCAAAACAATGGCATTATGTACCACAGACCATAATCCCTGCAGACCAAGCAAACTAGATCTACAGCTGCTAACCAACTAAAAGATACAATCTGGTTTACAGGTCCCTGAACTTCTGAACAACTCAAGCACAAACACCACAATATCCTTAGAAATTTGAACTAGAGGATGTAACACAGATACGAAAATCCCGACCTCAGGTGTCAACGTTGACATTACAGAAAGTTACAAGCAGGCAGACTCCGACTCCACAGATTAGTAGATTCTCTACCATTGAATCACTTATTCGAGCCATCACCTACTTAACCCCAACATGGGCACCTCTATCAAAAATGCCTTGACTACGCATACCAATGACTGTAAAGCGAAGGCACCACTGTAAAAATTCTACACATAAGTGAACTTGATTCGGTCCAAAGAGTTTTGATCAATCGACTGTGCAACAAGAAGTCTATGCCAAAGAAAACGAGAAGCATCATTAACCAGAAACCTAATCCCAAAACACAGTGTTCTAAAGAAACAGGATCCAGTTTCATTGATGAGATGGACTATTGAGAGTTGGAGGCCTCCTCAAGAAAGCCGAATAGACACTTTGCTGAAAAACTCCCTTGGTAATTCCCGGTCATCAGCATATTAAGCTTTCTTTGCTTGTACAACATTACCCACACTGAGGTAAACATCAGGGCTGGCCTGTTTACAGAAGGGGCTTCGCGAGCTGCTGGACTTGGGGATAGTTGGAGCAAAGCGATGCGTGAGTAAATTTTTTCAATTGTGTTACCTGCCGAAAAAATGCGAGGTATTTTCCAAAATCCAAACACAGACGAAGCCAACCTTCCATCTGACAGGAATATGTACAATCTTCCTTTTACCACAAACGTGGGTTTGATGTATTTGGTCCCAGGGCCATAGTTTTTCTCGATACAACCAAGGAGGTCAATCCAATAGCAAACGGTGGGCAGTTCTGTTCACTTGTATATGTCCACCCGACTGTTCACATTGAGGTAATGAATCAATGGATAGATTCAAGCTTCAGAAACCTCTTAGGCGTTTCATTTGCCATCAGGACCAGTGAAACACATTCCGTTCTGACAAGGCACCAAACTTTGTTGGAGCAGGAGCTAAAGAACTAACAATTCTACACAACCTGGATACACTCAGTGTCGAAAGATACTAAGTGAGCAAGGTTGTACTTGGACTTTCATCTATCCGCCACTCTTCTCATATGGGTGGAGCTTGGGAGAGAAGACAGGATAGCAACGAAAATCCTGGACTCTATCGCTATTGTCAAGTTTGGTTACACAAGACTATCACCCATGAGTGCTTAACTAACCTATCTAGCAGAGGTTTCAGCCATCATTAATGCCAGACCTTTAAATCCCAATTTCAAGTGATCCCCGAAGATCCAGCGATCCTTACTCCTGCTCAGCTGCATACTCAGAAGAACTGGCATTGTAATCCTCCTGCAGGAGAATTCACATCTAAAGATCTTTACACAACGGCAATGGAGACAGGTTCCAAGCGCTCGCTAATACCTTTTGGGACAAGTGGACGGAAACAGTACATCTCCACTCAACAACCAAGGAATAAGTCCAAACACCAAACCTAACCTCCAAAATGGTGATGTCGTTCTTATGAAAGACTGTCAATCCCATCGAAACGAATGCCTCTAGGACTTATCACCAAAACCCTCCCACGCGAAACGGAAGGCATACGCAAATAGAGGTCAAGGTGCCTAGGCAGAATGAGACTAAAACTGTTACCTCAGACCGTTACTGAACTCATATTACTGTTTTCTCCTGAGACTCTGTTAGTGGCATCATTTGTACGCCGAGGCGGGGAGTGGCTGCTCAAGCCACATATTAAATGATTCTTGTAATTCACGATGGTTACATGCATAAGTTAAATAATTATTGCCTTTGGTGCCACCATTGTGGCCTTTGTTTGTAAGTTTTAACAAATGATATTTGTTTCCTGTTTAAGAGGAAGTTCTATGCATTAAGGTAGATGGACTCATTTCAACCTCATGACATGCACAGAAAGGACTTCATAGACCAATCTCAACTCTGCTCTTGTTTGAAGCATAGTTGGTAAGCTGTTCAGTTGTGGAAATGTCTAGCAATACCTAGCTCATAAGCCTGGAGTACAGTTTAGAACTTGTATGTAGTTACGAACAGATATAATGTCTGTTATATTTAGATAGACCCTAGGCATGTGTCCACCATAATGTTTACTGTATTTCTACCTTGTAACACTGTTTTTATGTTTGTTACAAACAGCAATCATGTGTTATTCTAATGTACATTTTGTTTGCCATCAGTTTTAACCCCGAACCCTACATCCAGTTAATAAAACTACAGACTTCAACACGGTCGAAATCCATTGACCAAATAGAGGAAGGCGTTTAGCTGCTGTCGAGCTCCACATAGACCCCGGGGGTACGTGAAGTGGGGCAGCCAGATACAGTTAGGTCTAAAAGGAAACGGTAAAAGTGTAGTCATTGGTGGTAAAAGTAAACTTCAAGCCTATATGAAATATGATATAAAGACTCCCCAAAGTCAGTAAAAGACGACAAACCCCTTTCCATAGTATGAATAGTCGTCAAAGTAGCGTCCCCACATAACGACATAATCCGTCAAAGGTTTTTTCTCTTTTAACTGAAAAACAATCGTGTTCCCCCCACCGGGCCCGGAAAGCAAATTTGTGTAGGGGGGGAGCCATCGGGCTCCCCATCGCATTTGGCCCCCTGAGCGGGTGGAAAGATTTTTCCGATCGAAAACAAAGATTTAAATTCTCCAGTAAAAAATTTTGGGGTGGATAGAATGAATTTAATTTTGTCTCCTAAAGAGTCCCTCGGGTGTCCAAAAAATTTTTTTACCCCTTCAAGCCCTCCTTCTGCGGGTTATTGAGGAATACAAGGTTTCCCAGGGGAAATTTTTTTCACAAAAGAGTACCTTTCCATAAAACCGTTAAACCCTTTCAAACTTAAGGAGTGGGTCGATGTGTCCTGATATAAGGGGTAGGGAAGTGAAAAAAAAATTTCTAAAGGGGGGCCGGGTTTCCCTTACGTAAAACACCATTTTTTTGGGTCTTTACTCCCAATCCCGGATACTATGGGTCTACCTTTAAGGGGTTTAAACCCCCTTTATGTCCCTTTGGGGTAGCCCCTAAAGGGGTGGCTTTTTTTGGGGAAAATTCAGGGAGTAAAAAATCATATTTCCCGTTTTAAAAAAAAAACTCTTTTTACCAGAGCATCATCCCACACTTTATTTTTTTAAATTTTTCCAGGGAAGTGACTGTAGGGTCTTTTTTAAGAAAATTCATAAAACCCGGGTCATCTTGGAGAAAATCCAAAACCCCTTTTTGTGGTACTGGTTTTAAAAACCCCACAACCACATTCCCCCCCTTTTCCCCCCAGTTTTTTGACGATCGAAGGGTCCCCATCAAGGTCGTCAAGAACCCCTCTCTTTTCTGGGCAAAATTGCTCGGGCCCTTTTTTAGAAACAATTTTTATTTTTAGGGTTTCCCCAATTTAGTTTTCAAGAAAAAAAATCAATAAAAGGGGAATTTTTGGGGTTTAAAGGGGGTGGGGGCCCTATTACTCTTATTTACATTTGTGGGAAGGGGAAGGGTCCCCTTTTCCCAGGGGCCCCATCTTCCCCCTGACATAGATCGAGAGTATGGACCCCCATCAAAATCACCTTTCAAATTTCCCCCAAATTTATCACATTCCTTCTTATTTTCTTGTGAAAAAATCCCAGCCCATTTTACTTTCCGACAAAAAGATTGGGGGATCTTTTTACCCACTCGAATTCCCTGAAATTATTAGTGGGGACAAAAGTAAGTCCTCTACTCAAAACTTTCCTCCTGTGTCAAAAATGTGACGCTGGAGAGTTATAATCTTAATAAACCCAAATTTTTTATCTCTGGGTTGACCCTTTGTTCCTTAACGATGCGGGGGGGGTTGTCTGCCCCAAAAAAGGCCCCCCCCGGGCAAAGGGGAAGATGATAAGGGCCAGAGTTTTTTCCCAAAGGGTTTGCCTATTTTTCTCCCCTTCTTGCCCCTGCCCACTCCTCCCCCCCCCCCTAAAAACGGGTATCGCCTCTCTGCCCCTCTAAAAATTTTCAGCCCTATGATGATATACTGTACGATTCACCTCTCTAATATTTTTAGACAAAAGGGGAGTAGGCCCCCCCTCTCGAAATCCACCAGATCTCTAGAATAAATTATGCTTACCCCTTAATATAACTCGGGTGTTTTTGGTTTTTTAATTACAAATTTCAGCCTCTCTCACGTCAAAATCAGTTTCAGATTTAACATTCAAATAAGTTCTTTTGGGGGTTTTTTAAAATTTTCCTTCAATTTTTCAAATTTTCTTTCTCCTCCTCTACAGAATTTTGCATAAAACGTGGGGAAGATTCAATAGCCTTCTTTTCCCAACTTGCAAATACTGTTCAGACCTCACTTCTTGCGGGTGCAAGGGGGAATTCGCAACCCCCTTGGCCCAATTTTTCTGTTGTATTTTAAATTTTCCAAAGACTGGTTTTCCCCCAGGGGGTGACGTAACCCTTTGTGTGAAACATTCAAGTCTCTAAAGGCCAACTTAATGGTAGGAGAATACGTTGGTGATGCTAATGCTTTATCCGAAAAGACATTGTGTGCCTCTCGCAGCCAACCACTTGAATCTATATTGGTAGAAATGAACCCTGCCATTTACACAGATAATCTAAATGCAAACAAAAAACCTCCCACAAAAAGATCATGGGAAACTTGTTTTGTATAAAAAAACCCAAAAAAATTAAAATTTTCCTTAAAATATACCTTTATTTTTATCCCTAAAAAAACTATATAAAAAAAAACTCACACATAAAACAACACAAAGGGGAAAAACACCCTGTACCCTATATGAATGTTCACAGCAATTTGCAAAAGCGGGAACCCCCCGAAAGGGCAACCCCGAAACGCAACTGTTAAAAATAATAACCTGGATGAAACCCTTCCTTATCTCAATATCATCTAAAGGGTATAACCATGCATAAACCAGGTCAAAATGCAAAAGGTAAGTGCCTTTTTCTATATAACAAAGGGAGATAGTACAAAACGTTACAAATTTAATCAAAAGACCTCTTTTCACATGCCCATAGTATTGGGCATAAGACCGTGAATAAAAACTACACAATAGAACCCCCAAAGGGTATTCCCAATATTTAATACAGCCAAAATCAGCAACGCATTAAAAAACAACCCAAACCTTTCTCCCATCCCGGGGACTCCCCAGGGTCAAAAACAGCATTTCCATCTGTAAGAAAAACAATATACAATACATTCGTCAGCCAATAATTTAACACACCTAATACTAATTAACACATCAAGCAAAAGAAATACCTGAACCTCCAGTTAATTTCCGTACTACTCATCTAAGTGATATAAGCCGGGATATTATCCTCCCTATTGAGAACTTAAGATGGTCATTGGGTGTATGGCGTCCCACTATCTACAAACATCTGAAGGTATTTATAACCCCTCAAACCCTGCCTCGTTCTGAGGAAAAAAACCGCCCCCTTTTACCTGTATAACATACCTGAACTCACTTCCAAACATGTGCCTCCATCAGCTTATGGAAACCCGCGGGGTCTCTCAAAGTGTACTGGGCGCATTCATACACACCGACTGGCGACAAGACACAGACAAAGCTCCCCCCCCCTCGCCGAATCCCCTACACCCGGGCAAGCCGCGCAGGCCATTTTTACCCCGGGGCTCCGTAACAGAGGGCGTAAAAACCTTTATCAAGCCGGATTGGCACCGGGGGGCCCTTGATCTTCTCTTTTAAAAAACGAAAGGGAAACACTGTTACCCAATACTGTGTCCAACAGCAGCATTCAGAACCTGCATACCCCAGACGCGGCCAACAAAGGGCACTAGCCCTTTCTTACATAGTGCCCCCCATGAAAAGGGCCCCCTAAGATAAGGAGACTTTAAGTATCAGAACACAAAAAGACAGTAATATCTACAAAAAGATATTTTTGATTCAAAAATTAATGAGTAAGCACGGGAGCTATAAGGCTAAAAGCTTAGGTATCGGCATAAAAAAATCAAAAAATTTTTAGGGGAAACTGTTTTAAATGGGAGTTCATGTATAGCAAAAGATAAATATACTTCAAGGGGGACCTAAAAGAACACGAAAAGGGGATAATGATTCATTTAACCCCTTGGAAATACACTTTTAACCCGTAGATCCACGTGTCTCTCGCTGTAAATAATTTTGTCCCAATCACCTCCTCTAAAGTGGAGGCTTCCAATCAATACCTCAAAAATTGCATCACGTCAATCCTGCCATTGTGTTTTTCCCCACATGTCTCGCAATGGGGGTATCATTTTGTTTCTTAATATCCCCAATAATGTTCACCTATCTCCCCTTAGTTCACGACGTGTCTTCCCAACATTTTTTAAAAAATCCAAGGGAAAAGGGCTAGATACACAACCCCAAGGGAGACACAATTAATAAATGTTTTAAAATGGCATTTTTTTGGGAAGGGATTTTTTTTTCAATATTCCCAAAAGTTTTGCAGTTGATCACATACTGAAAAAACCTTACAAACCACACAAAAAACATCCTTTGGTTGTCTACCCAGCCACGTCTTCCCCTCGGACCCCAAAAGTATTTTTCACCAGTTATCCCGTAAGCTCCGCCCCTTCCGTAGGTAATAGAGGGAACCTGGGCAGTATCTTTTTTAAAGAATGTCATCCTGTAAAAGACTTTCCAATATTTCCCTCACAATTTCCTGATCCTACGCCGGGGGGAATTGATTCTCCAATAATCCCAGATCATTCCCACATTTTCCTCGATTTCCCCCTCTTCGCTTTGGGACCGGGACGCAGGGCCCCTCCGGGTGGCCTTCTGATAATTTTCTTTTAGGGAAAAACTGGGGGAACCCCCAACTCCTAAACCTCTCCCTCAAATCTCCTGCTGACTCTAAAGGGTTTGTATACCCGAGCAATTCCCCCCTCAGGCGCAGATACTGTCCCCGAGGGATCCCCCTAACAAGGGGTCCGGGTGGGAACATCCCCCCTGAGGAGGCTATTGGGGGGGGTGTCTTTCCTAAAAACCTTCGTATCAGCGGGTTTTTCAAGGGGTTTTTGGATACAGTTAGGTCAAGGAACGGTAAAGTGTATTCATTGGTGGAAAATAAAATTCAAACCATTGAATTATGATTTAAAAGACCCAAAAGTCAGTAAAAGACGACATATCCCCTTTTTCCCTAGTAGAATATGTCGTCTTGTACGGCCCACATAACGACATAATCCGTCAAAGAGTTATCTCTTCTTCACTGAAGACAATTGTTTCCCCACCACCCCGGGCAAAATTTGTTAGGTGGGGGGCCATCGGCTCCCCCCTCGCAGTGCCCCTGACTTGGGATCTTCTGATCGAACACAAAGATGTTTTTTCCATAAAATTTTTTGGAGGGGTAATGAATTTATTATGTCCCCCTAAATTGAGTCCCTCGGGGGCCAAAAAAAATTTACGCCTTTAACCCCCTTCTGCGGGATTTAGGAATACAAGGCTTCCACGTCAATGCTACACAGAAAATACCCCCCTCAACCCTTTCATTTTAACAAGGATAGGTCAGATGTTTCTCTGTAAAAGAGGGAGGGAAGTGACAAAATCTCCAAGCGGTATCCCGACACACCCATATTTTGGGTCATACTCTCAAACCCGATACTATGGTCCCACCTTTAAGGGATTTAAACCCCTTATGTACCTTCGGTAGCCCCAAAAAGGGCTTTTTTTGGAAATTTAGGGAGTAAAAATAATTCCCGTTTACTAATAATCTTTCACCCAGAGCATCATCCAACACTGATTTTAATTTTGCCAGAGAGGACTGTAGGGGCTTTTCTAAGAAAAATTTTAACCGATCATCTTGGGAAGATCCAAACCATTCTGGGTACTGGTTAACATCCATCACAACCACATTTCCCCCCCTTTTTCCGCCGGTTTTATGACTCGAAGTGTCCCCCCTCAAGGTCAGCAAGACCCGCTCTCTTCTCTGGACAAACGTGGGGCCCCCTTATTTGAATCATTAAAATTTTTTCATCTCCTATCACAGTCTCAAGAAAAAAATCAATACAGGAATATGGTTGAGGGGGTGGTGCCCTTTACTCTTTTTACATATGAAGTGAAGGGCCTTCCCCAAGGCCATCTTTTCTGACATCGATCGACCGGAGGGAGGACCCCCACAGATCACCTTTCTCAAACACCCAAACATCACATTCCTTTTATATCTTTCTTGTGAAAGAATTCGCCCTTTTACTTTCCGAGCAAAAAGATGGAGATCTTTCACCCACTCGAACTCCCTGAAATTATTAGTGGGGACAAAAGTAAGTCCTCTACTCAAAACTTTCCTCTCTGTGTCAGAAATGTGACGCTGGGAAAATTGAAACTGTAATCATCTCCAGATTTTTTTTCTCTTGGGGGTTTATCCTTGTTCCTTAACGGATGCTGTGGGGGTTTTTCGTCTAAAAAGGCCCCCCTGGGATAAGAGGAAGATGAGATGGGCCAGGAGTGGTGTTTCCATGGGTTTTCCCATTTTTTCCCCCTCTTTTCCCTCCCACTCCTCTCCCTCCTCGCCCTGAAAACTGGTATCGCCTCTCTGACTCTGAAAATTCAGACTCTGACGATGATATATCTGTATCAGATTCACCTCCTCTAATATTTTTAGACAGAAAAGAGTAGGCCCCCACCCTTCAAATCCGCCAGATCTCTCGAAATAAATTATGCTTTCGCCCTTAATATAACTCTGGGTCTTTGGATTTTATTACGTAATTCAGCCTCTCTCACGTTAAAAAAAAAAAAACAGATTAATTTTAAAATTTAAAGTAATTTTTGATTGGGGTTTTTTTTAAATTTTCCTTCAATTTTTTCAAATTTTCTTTTTCCTCCTTACAGAATTTTTCATAAAACATAGGGGGAAATTCAATACCTTCCTTTTCCCCAAATTGCTAATACTGTGTTAGCCTCCCCCTTTTCTCTGGGTGGGGCAAGTGTAATTCGCAACCCCCTTGGGGGCAATTTTTTTTGTTTTAATTTCCAAAACCCCGGATTTCCCACCAGGAGGTGACGAACCTTGTGTGTACATGTCAATCTCAAAAAGTCAACTTTAATGGAGGAGAATACTTGGTGATGCAAGCTTTACCGAAAAGACACGGTGCCCTCGCAGCCAACCACTTGAATCTATATTGGTAAAAGAACCCTGCCCTTTACACAATAACTAAATACAAAAAAAAACCCCCACATAAATAATCATAGGGGAAAACTTTTACTTGTATGAAAAAACCAAAAAAAACATATTCCTTAAAATATACCTTTATTAAAAGTACCTCAAAACTATATAAAAAAACTAACTACATATATATACACAGAAGGGGCAAACCCCGTACCTCTATATTTCGTTCACAGCAATATTTTCATAACGGAAGCCCCCCCCCCAAAAACGCACCCCCAACTTCAACTGATTATAAATAAAAACCTGGATGAAACCCTTTTCCTTTTCCAATATCACTAAAGGGTAACCTCATAAACCAGGTCAGAAATCAAAAGGTAATGCCTGATATCTATAAACAAAAAGGGGATATTTCAATTTAGGCCTTACAATGTTAAGTGCTGTAAAGACCTCTTGTCACATGCCCATAGTATTGGGGATGACCCCGGAAAAAATGATCACCATATAAACACCCCAAGGTATTCCAATATTTAATACAGCACAAAATCAGCAAGCGCATTTAAAAAAAAAACCAAACGCGTTTTTCGTCCCATCCCAGGACTCCTCATGGTCAAAAACAGCATTTTCCATCTGAAGAAAATTCAATAACAATACAATTCCACCGAATAACTAACACACCTAAAACTAATTTTAACTACACGAGCAAAAAAAATCCCTGAAACCCCAGTTTGATTTTCCCCACTACTCACGAAGGGGTTTGTATAAGCCGGGTAGTGGGATCTCCCTATGGTGAGAACTTATAGATGGTCATTGTGTATGGCGTCCCCCCTATCTACAAACAACTGAAGGTTTTTATCCCCCAAACACCCCCGTTCTGAGGAAAAAAACCGCCCCCTATTACCCGTATAAAAAACCGAACTCACTTCCAAACATGGCCTCCACTAGCTTATGGGAAAACCCCCGGGGTCTCTCAAAGTGGGCTGCGCATGTCATACACACCGACATGGCGACAGGACATCAGACAAACGTGAAAACATAACAATACTGTTTTTTTACTTTGGCGCACTCGCTTTGTTCTTTACGCAGCTTGCACGTAAATCTTAAAAACAGCAATTTTATAGTCACCAAGGTGAATTGAAAGGTCAAAAAATACCGTGTATTTTATGAAAACATAACAATACTGTTTTTTGACTTTGGCCCTACACTTTGGTTTATTACGCAGCTTGCACGAAATCTTAAAAACAGCAATTTTAAAAGTCACCACAGGTGAATTGAAAAGTTTCAAAAAATACTTTATTACCGAAACCCTTTCAGATACGTGTTTTTTGACTTTGGCGCACTACACTTTGTTCATTGACGCAGCTTCACTAAATCTTAAAAAAAGCAATTTTTTTAGTCACCACAGTGAAATTTAAAGGTGCAAAAAAAAACCCCGTTATTAACAAAACTAACAATACTGTTTTTTACTTTGGCCACTACAGCTTTTTTCATTGACGCAGCTTGCACGTAAAAACTTAAAACACAATTTTATATCACCAAAAAAAAGG
>JAODAL010035276.1:0-43137 GCA_025379985.1 Phyllomedusa bahiana | reverse complement strand
CCTATAACTCCATCCACCACCCCCCCACTGGGCACTCGACTGCCCCTTTCAGGGGGACAATGAGGCCATCTATGACATCTGCCGCAGGAACCTGGACATTGAGCGTCCCACCTACACTAACTTGAAGGCTTTTTTTACCCAGATGTGTCCTCCCCCGGCTTCTCTGGGTTTTATGGAGCTTGATGTGGACTTTGACAGAGTTCCAGCCCAACCCGGGTGCCCTCCCCCCGTATCCATTCCCCGGCCCCCTATCCCCTTTCACTCCCCCAAAAAGTTTTACCTGAGCGCTGTCGTGTTGGACCCAATCTTGCTTGAGCGGCCCAAACCAATGGGAAATGTGACCCAAAACGGCAAATACATGGCTTGCTCCCTGCTAAAACCGGGGATTGGCCCCCCAAAGGATTCAATGCCGCTATTTGTGTTCAAGACAAGCGACCATCCAGTTTGTGGACTGGTGCCCAACAGGGTTCAAGGTTGGTATCAATTACCAACCACCAACTGCAGTCCCTGGTGGAGACCTGGCCAAGGTGCAGCGTGCTGTGTGCATGTTGAGTAACACCACCGCCATTGCAGAGGCCTGGGCTCGCCTGGACCACAAGTTTGACTGATGTATGCCAACTCCCTTTTGTGATGGTATGTGGGTGAGGGTATGGAGGAAGGAGAGTTCTCCGAGGCTCGGGAGGACATGGCCGCCCTGGAGAAAGATTATGAAGAGGTTGGGATAGACTCTTATGAGGATGAAGATGAAGGAGAGGAATAACAGGTGTCCTTGTTCATAACCGTACTCATGTCCTGCAGCAATAAACATCTGTTGCAACATTACATTGTGATTGGTATTTCCCTTTATTCTCCATTTTTGGAGACCTTTATTTTTTTTGTACAATGGCCAAGGTCAATGGCAGACAAGTAACATCTGATGACACACCTATGTCAACCATAGTAGAGAACAGCACACAGGAGGTGATTGTTGAAACTTAAAAAATGGAAAAAGACAGACGTCCATCCAATTCTGCCTACTGCGCACTTGAATGTAATCTATTGTTCCCTGTTATAAGCCATTTCAGGTGTGGGCGGCAGATCTTTATCAAGAGATCCATGATCAATATTTTTACAACAGACATAATCATAGCTCAATGGCTGTCAATGGACAAAAGACCGTTTCCAATAGGAAGCAATGAAACCCCAAATGCCATAGGAGAGTTTGGGGACGGCGCAAAATTTGATGAACAACCCCTCAACACCACATCCATGGGGGGGGCAAGTGCAGAAAAAAAAAAAATCAATTGGTTGAAACCCCAAACTAGTGCACTATCTAAACCCTACAATGGCACCTTGATTAAACCCCTTTTATGTGCCCTTGTAAATTTTGCAATAACACCCCCATGGGTAGTAGGCGTGGGAGTGGTTGTATCGTATTTTTGCCTTTACGTTTAAATTTTCCCGGGACATGTTTTTCCCTGTAAAACTGGGGAGCAGACAGAGTCAGTATTTTGTGT
Organism: Phyllomedusa bahiana; assembly: GCA_025379985.1. NCBI lineage: Eukaryota > Metazoa > Chordata > Amphibia > Anura > Hylidae > Phyllomedusa > Phyllomedusa bahiana. The sequence continues at coordinate 41,641 of JAODAL010035276.1, read as the reverse complement.
TGGATACTTGGAATAAGCTGGGCAACATGTTCAGTCAGTGGGGGTCATCGTTTGGGTTTTAAGCCGCATGGGGCCCACAATAACCGTTTAAATGGGCCCCCATTATGTGCTTTGTAATACTTTAAAATCACCCCACTATGCATATAGGGGGTTTTAGTGGGTTTTTCGTGTTTTTTCACCTTAGCAATCTCCCCTGTATGGTATTATGGCTTTTCTGAATACTGGTGTGGACTGGTTCTTATCCAATATGCAGTTATGTACTAAGTAATTGCCTCCCTTTTGGGATAAGTGTGGGGAGGTTGTTCATCGATTCTGAAATTGTGAACCTTTTTCCCCTTTGCATGGGCTTTTAGCCGCCTTTTTGGGTATTCTTTATCCGCCATTAAGCTATAAGTAAAGCAGTGTGTCTGTATTTTTAAGTAAATAATGTCCCATTTTTCTGTGTTTTTTTTCTTTTAAGTAAATTGATGGTAAAGTTAGTATAGACACTCGCAAGGCAATGAGGACCATCGACAAAGGAGTGAGCGTATTCTGGCCAAAAAATTTCAACTATTTTCCTCAGTTTGATATTTTTCCAGAATGTAGTTTTTTCACTGAGCACGGAGATAAGGCTACAGGATTTTGTGTTGGGGACTTGGAATAGTTTGGGGTACCCTCTCAAAAATATAATCACAATAGGTGCACCAGCTTGTAACTATGACTGGCCCCCTATCTAAGTCTTATCTATATGCAATTGTAATACTAGCAATCACCGTCATGGATAGTAGGCAGGTGAGTGCTTGTTTATCAGGATTTTTGCAGCGCAATCTCCCCTGTAGGTTTGGTTTTTCTGAAAGGTTTTTTTAAATTGGGCGTTTTGTACTAATTACTTCCCCCCTCATGGATGTAGGGTGTGGTGGTTTTTTAGCGTATTTTTTGCCTTGAGCAATCCCCCCCTGTAGGGTACTATGGTTTTTTCTGAACGTTTCTACCCATGTGCATATGTTTTTAGTTCTTCCTCCCTCATGGATAGCAGGTGTGTGAGCGATTTTTCACCAGTATTTGCCTGTGGCATGTGCACTGGCGTTTTATTGCGTCTTTAGGGGAATATTTCCCTTGTCCAGCTATTAAATGTATGGCGTTTTGTTGTATTTTAGGCCCCTTTCTTTTTGAAAAATTTTTTTTACAAATATTGAGTGCAAGAAATCGTTAAAACCCCTATGAAAATGCTAAAAGAATACAAAGCTAGCCTTGTTCCCCCCCTTTGGTTTTAAAGGGGATTAAAAGGGGAACGGGTTTTTTAAAGGGGTTTGTTATATGATTTATTGTGCGTGTACCTGTGCTGCCGATAACACCCCCCCCTGCCCTCTTTTAAGGGCCAGTACTTGCGCCAGGAATACCGGGTTTTAAAAAATAGCATAAAATGAGTGCTATGTTTTACGTATTTCAGGGTGTATTCGGGAAATTGAAATTGCAATTACGTGTCAAAATCACTCCCGCAAATAGTAATGGAACATCCCTTTATTTGATACTATGCAGAGCCAAAAGGGAAGAACATGCATTGAGAAGTAAAACGAAGCTTTTGGGGGGGATTTAGTTAAAAAGGAAATGCCTCTGGGTTAGTACAACCTGTAGGATATTTTATTTTTGCAAAGGGGAATTTAAAGGGATTGTTTCACTACAGGCATTGCTAGCTATTGATCGGATATGTCATTAATTCTCATAGGCGTGGCTTCCACCTCTGGGATCCGCACCTACCTTGAGAACAAGCCCCAAAACCTCTACGTTTTGAAGAGAGATGATCAGAACTCTCCCATTGAAATCAAATTGGGGGTTCCCCGGGACGCTGAGCGGCGTCGGTTAAAGAAACTCCCAAAATTTAGTGAGGGGTTTTGTTCCACACGCAGTTTTTAAAAAGGAAGTTTAGCCAAAATCCCCCTTCCAAATCGCTTTAAAAAATGTTGTTAGAGGCGCATTTGGAAGCATATTTTGAAAAATCCTATCCCCACTGTTTCCTATGGGGATTTTATGAGCAAAAAACGGCAAAAAAATTGACGTCCCTTATTTTTACGCCTGAAATTGCATCCAAAAAAGAGCTTGCATTTACGCTTGTGAAATAAGCTTAATGTGAACAACAAGGTGTATTTTACATTGTAGTCAATTAAGGAAGATTTGAAGCTTGTCTGAGGCTGATTTTGAGCAGTATCCAGCACGTTAAATGAGCTAAAATACAGCCCAAAAACGCTGTGTGAACATACCCCGAGAGTCCCGAACACCTCCCCGTTCAAGATGTTGAGGTTTCAGGGCTCGTTCTAGAGATATTCATATGCCATCAGTGTCTTGGGGGAAAAACCCCCCCTATCCTTTGACATGTATGTGATCTGCGGGCAGCATGTTATAGATCAGGAGGACCTGAGCAGATTGATATGTTGTTCTGTGGGGAAAGATTCATTAGAACTTTAGATCTCTGCTTATCCAGTAGGCGGTGTTATCAGTGATCAATAGCTTTTCTTGTATGAGTGTTCATAGAGATAGTTGTCAATCACCATTAGGACCGCCCACTGGACTCCTTAACACTCAATAAGCAGGGATTTAAATGAATAAAATACAAAGTTTTATTATATCTTCAACCACAGAAACTTGCAATTTATATATATATATTTTATATATATAAACCCCACACCCACTGACAATCAGCAGGGCATCGTGCTTTGAGGGTTTTGCGGCTCCCGGCGTTGCAGCTGTGCTAGGAACAGTACTGTTCTTAACCGTTCCCTTCCCAGAGAGCCTCTATAAGCACCGTGAAGCAGAGGAAACCTCCGATCCCCGGCACTTAACATCCGGACTGCAGCAAAAAAAAAGGGGTTTTCTGCTCCATCAGGTGTCGGGATCCCAGTCAATATTTTCTATTTTCCTAGGAAAAATTAAATCTATCAGTTCTCTATCATAAAAAAATAAAACTAATTTTTTTATGTATAACCTTTTTAACCTCATAACACTATTTTAAAACCTGATTTCTAACCCCTCAAATTTTTTCCTCTCTACTTCTGAAGGAATAGTCCCCCTTTTATTACCAAGTCTGGGGAACCCCACCCTTTAAGGAAAACCTTTTATAACGTAATTTACTAACTCCAGTGGGATCCCAAGATCCCACTTGGGCTTTTCCCTAATTAATGTAAAAAAAATAGAAGGTTTCCCTTTGTGATACCCTTGCAGCGGGTAACATTGTGACAGGGGGAAATCCAAATTTTAAAAAACTTCATCCCTGACCTCCCAAACAGTTTCACCAGCAAAAAAGGTTCATCAGGGTTAGGGCCGGGACCCCTGGTGACCCAACAGAGCCTGGGGAACGGCTGCACAGACAGCCCTGAGGACCAAGAGAAGCCCCAGGTCTGTTTGTATAACAAGGCATTACGGGAAAGGAGCTGAGAAGCTCTAGCGCCCTCTTTTGGATGTAACAAATCCTAAATTTGTTTTTTGACCACGGATCTTTGGAAGGCAAGAAGGAAATTTTTACCCAAAGCCGCATACTAAAGGGTTTTGGGCTAAATATTCCTTTTGCTTTCCAAAGTCCCGTGGGTCAAAAGGAAATTGGGATTTGTTACATCCAAAGAGGGGCTAGAGCTTCTCGCTCCTTTCCCCCTAATGCCTTGTGATATGAGAGCTTCGTGGAGTGCAAAAAGGCAATTTGAATCTCCCTAAAACCCATATAGGGGCTCTCCCCAAGGAGGATCCCCCCTTTCTGTATAACAAGCCTGCGACCCTGCGCCGTTGCATGAAATGGGGGGAAGGGGGGAGCCCCGGGACCTGGCGAACGTTATAAAAAAAAAGGGGGGATGGACACACGAGCTTTTGAAGTTAATTGGGGTTTTATTTATTTTTGTTTTACACAGAATAATTGGGTCGTAAAATACTGTAAATTTGATAGCAAAAGGGGTTTGTAATGTTTACTATATTTTTTGTTAGGACATAGTAATAACAAAAAAGAAAAAAATGTTGTCCTTGGCTAAATGCTCAATTGTATTTTTTAATAATTTTTGAATGGAAAGTTTTATGATACTATTTGTAACTACTGCTTCCATTTTGTAAGTGTCAAGGATTAATGTTAATAAAAAAAATTAAAAAAAAAAAAAAAAAAAGCCTGCAGACAGGGCACACTGTGTACTACCCTGACCGCTGCATGTGTCATACTGGCACAGAGTCTAATGTATTAGCATATATGAATATGCTAATACATTAGTAAGTGTAAAAGAAAAATCTGTAAAATAGTTATCCCTTCATGGGATTATAAAAAAAAGTAGTAAAAAAAACAAAACATAAAAAATGTAGAAAAAAATAAATAAAACAAATAATAAAAAAAAAAAAAAATTTTTAAATAAAAAAAAAATTTTTCCCTTTCATTGCAAAAAAAAAAAAAAAAACAACATTAGGTATCCACACGGCCATAGAAACCTGTAGGATTAATCTAAGGGTGAAATGTGAATGGTGTAAAAAAAATGTTATAAAAAAAAAAAATAAATTTAAATTCTGCAATAATTTATATGTGAACTCAAACTATGCCCCCAAAAAGTACAATTTCTCCAGCATAAAACGAGGCCTCATACAACTGCGTCATCGAAAAAACAAAAAAAAGTTATGCTGTTGAAACGCAAGGAGGCAAAAAATTAAAAAATGTGCTGGTCATTAACTACTTTTCAGGCCTGGGACTTACGGGGTTAAAAATACGGTTGTAAAAGAGGCAAATCTAGGCCATCTCCAAATACTAGAAGTGAGAGGTGAGACGCAGGTGAATGAACCGTCTTTGGCGTTCAGCCGGTCCATCCAGATTGTTCAGTGCTATGAAAGCCAGTAGTCATCGTGCTAGTTTTCGGCTTTGAATCCTACCCACGTCACAGCACCAACCTATCTCTCTGCACAATGGAGGTATGGAGTTCCATCTGTTATACAGGTGCAGGAATATAACTGTCCCGCTACAGGTAAATAACCTGGAAGACAGGCTGGGGGCACACTATGCTATTACCTATGTGATAGGTATCACTCAGGGTATCGAGGGAAAAAGTACCTTGATGTAACCTCCACGACCCTATAGAAGTGAATAGAGCAAATGTAGTCCTAGGTGGACCGTGTTTGTTCTATTTGTCTGTGGTACACGCATTCCCTGTGGGATATGCGTCCGCTTTTTTCCCCAAAATCCAGATGAATATCTGCAGCGTAGACAATAATGTAGTGTGAACCCAGCCATTCACTGGCACATCTAACGCAGGGGTCAGGGCATAACATGGATCCAAGGAACAGCTTAGAGAATCCCTGTGTCATGCTTGCCCCTAAGCCTCTACTTGGGTTGATTTACTAAGGACTGTCTTTTTTCCCCATAGAAAACTCGAGCTATAGAAAAAAATCGCGCCCCAGCAGCTAACCAGAGCCCATAGCAACCAATCCCCAAAGCCCGGCCCCCCACAAAAAACCAGAGTCCTTTGGCCGACCCAACCCCAAAGGTGCCCATAAGCCGGCCCAATCAGACCCTTTGCGAAAAATTTGGGGACCCTCATAGCCCCAAAATCAGGCCCCATAGGGGACAAATTTTTAGGGCCCTTTTTTTGGGGGGGCGACAAAATTTTTTTCCAGGGCCCAATTAGGCCAACCCCCAATTTTTTTTTAAGACCTTTTTTTATATGCAACCAAAAGGCTTGTTTTTCGTTGGGTTTAGGGGGGGCTTGATTGGTAATATGGGGTTTTTTCTTTTTTTAGGGTTTTTTTCCCCTATGGGGCTCTGTTTGGTCCCTTTTGGGGGAAACGTTTTTTTAAATAAGGCCGGTGGGCTTCATTTTCAAAAAATGTCTAGCAGTGCCGTCTTTGTTCCCATAGCAACCATGGGGCCATAGCAAACCAGCTTCAAAAAATTAAGCTGAGCTCTGATTGGTTGTTTTCATTATGTATATGTATTTATGTATACTAATACATAATGAAAACTTTACACATTTGGCGTTACTGGAATTGTACCGACCTACAGAATACAGAGAACATGTCAGCTATACCCTCCAGTACACTCCATAAAAATAAAACCTCTGCAAAAATGGTGCAATTACGTTTTTTTCACATTCTGTCCGACATAGAATTTTTTTTTCTGTTCCCCAGTAGAGAGTCTATGGTTCAGTCAAAGGCACCATTATAAAATACATCTGTCCCATAACAAAACAAGCGGTCTTACGACTATGTAGATGGGAAAATAAGAAATTTGGTTTGGAAGACAAGAACGCAGCCAGCTGCCGCATTTCGCGTTCTCTTCTCTATAAAAAACACGGAGCAGCCTAGGTAAATATGTTCACACGGGGTTTTGGATCGTTTTTTGGGTCCGAAAACATCCTCAAAAAGGGTGCGTCAAACGGATCCAAAACGCATCCAACAGCAGGTGCGTTTGGATCGTTTTGGCGCAGGGATCGCACCTTTAGTTTTAATAGGGGTTGTGGTCTTTGGATCCAGAATTGACATGTGAAGTCTTGGGGCGGAGCCGAAGAATGCATCAGAAAGACGCAGGTAAACATGCATCAGGATCACTCGTCTGAACCCAGATGCTGTTTTACATTTTAAAGCAATGGAAATTTACATGTACTTTGTTGATGCGGGTTTTGGGTCCTTTTGGGTCCGATATTTATTTTATTTTGCCATAGGAAAAGGTTTCTCACCTGAATGGGTGGTACCCAAAAAAAAATGATATAAAAAGGGAAGTGAGCTTAGACCACAGGGACCCCGGGCCTCAAACCCCCGATGAAGCCAGTTGCTGGTGAAACATGTGGGGGGTCAGGCATGCGTTTTAAAATTTTGATTTCTCACCTCTGTTTCAAGTGTCACCGCTGCAGGGGTGTCACAAAGAGGCCCTTTTTTGTTTTGTGTCCCTTGATTAGGGATGCTGCCCCAAATAGGAGGCTTGGGTCCCTTACTGGAGTTAGTAAATTGCTGTATATATAAGGCTTTCCTGTTAATGGGTGGTGCTCCACCAGACTTCATAATAGAAAAGGAGCTATTCCTTCCTTCAGAAGTAGAAAGGGTTAAATGATGAGGTTAGAAATCAGGTTTTTAAATAGTGTGTATAGAGGTTAAGAGTTATATATAATAAAAGTTACGTTTTAGTGTTTTATAGATAGAGAACTGATAGAGTTTAAGTTTGCCTATGGCAAAATAGTAAATATAGTGATCAGAAGTCACTCTTTGTTCTCTTGCGAGATTCCCATTTTTTTTTTGGAGACTATTTGACACGTTTAGGGTCCGAAACACAGATCCAATTCCAAACACGCATCTAGAAACATATGCAACCACTGAGTCAACGCGCCGTGTGAACATACCCTAAGCGTGGTTGGAGGCCAAACAGATTGGCATCTCGGGCAGCAGGTATAGGCATTGCCGTGTAGGGCTGCATGAAGTTAATTCATGAGGTGCCACAATCTTTAGCATAAGAGTTGGTAATCGTACAAACACACATCAGATGTCCACAGATCTGTCTGTATTTTCTCTTTATTTTTGGCGCGCACCATTTCTCATTTCAGATCTACTGCAAAAACCTGTCTGTGCCCAGAGAGTCGTTATAAACCACCATTTCCTGTGTTGGTAATGACGCAGGAGTGCTAGGTCTGTGCAATACAGAAGCATAACTTTGAAGTTCCTGTTCCCAGATACAAAATCTGTAACAGGTCCCCATGAGCCATGTGTCATTATTAGTACACGTACAGGAGCCACTATGGCCCAGGAGCAATGGCATCCCCTGCACCTCTCATTATCCCCCCCCATACTTTGTGCTTCAGGATAACCGCACTTAGTAAGATCTCTGTCTGACAGAGTGAGGTGTCTTGGCTGTGGCATTGGCATCAAATAGCAATCCACTGCAGTCAGCTTGCTGTGCGTATGCTGCCATGCAAGAAAATGGCCACCATCTGGCGCCAGTCTTTCCATAAAGGGGGGCTCTCACCATGCTGTTTTACAGAGCCTGCTCTTAAAAGCAAGCTTTAGGCTCCCACTCACTGTTGAGGCTGTGGGCGGTTCTATAGCTTTAGTGTCCCACTCACTGTTCAGGCTGTGGGTGGTTCTATAGCTTTAGTCTCCCACTCACTGTTCAGGCTGTGGGCGGTTCTATAGCTTTAGTCTCCCACTCACTGTTCAGGCTGTGGGTGGTTCTATAGCTTTAGTCTCCCACGCACTGTTCTGGCTGTGGGTGGTTCTATTGCTTTAGGCTCCGTCTTCCTGTTCAGCCTGTGGGTGGTTCTTCAGCTTTAGGCTCCCACTCACTGTTCAGGCTGTGGGCGGTTCTATAGCTTTAGGCTTCCACTTCCTGTTCAGGCTGTGAGCGGTTCTACAGCTTTAGGCTTCCACTTCCTGTTCAGGCTGTGGGCGGTTCTACAGCTAGAGGTTCCCACTTTCTGTTCAGACTGTGGGTGGTTCTACAGTTTCAGGCTTCCACTTCCTGTTCAGGCTGTGGGTGGTTCTACAGTTTCAGGCTTCCACTTCCTGTTCAGTTTGTGGGCGGTTCTACAGGCTCAGTCTGCCACTTCCTGTTCAAGCTGTGGGCGGTTCTACAGCTTCAGGCTCCCACTTCCTGTTCAGGTTGTGGGTGGTTCTACAGCTTCAGGCTCCCACTTCCTGTACAACAATTGCCGCTCTATTTCTAATAAAGCCTGTTAGGAGGACACTGGTGATGGAAAGGTTTTAGCAGGAGGACACAAGGCCACATAGCTCCAAAGGATTACATTTTGTCAGTAAGAAACAAACTGTTCTGCTGATAAGACACAGCAAGAAGTGATGTCACTATCCCAGAGGGGTTGAAAGTAACCTAAACAAGCTTGTGTACACAAGCAGAAGATAAAAAAATGTTTAAAATTCGGGAAATAAAGCAAAAAAAAGAACAGCAAAAAATGTTTTTTGGGAAAATAGTCTGTTTTAAATTTTCCCTACATTTTTAAAAGCCAAAATAAAATGTGGTGAAAGTAGCTATTTAAGGGGATGTCCAGTAAAGAAATGTTATTCTTCAATGGGGCCAGGATGGATAAAAAAAGAAACAAACGTTCTACTTACCTGCATGTTCACTGCCGCTCCTCTTCATTTTCCGATCTTCCCCCCCCCTGACACGAAAGGTGAGGATCACGCTCCATTGTTAGTGAATAGAGCGCAAGCCTCTCCACCGTGTCGGGACGAGAACCCAGCAGCTGAGCAGAGCGGCAGGGAGCCATGGAGCAGCAACGGCAGAAGGCCTGTAGATTAGAATCACTTTTTTTTCTTTTACCCACCGTGAACCCATTGAAGAATAATTTATTTTTGCTGGAAAACCCCTTTATTAATGGCCCCATCGATGGCCCAAATAGGGGGCCCTTTTAGTCTAATGTTTTTTTAAGTATGGGGCCCGCTGAAAACACGTAGCCATATGCTAATAGATATTGGGGAAACCCTAAAATACTGGCTTCCTTTTCATCTTTAAAAATAAAAGGGGTTTGTCTACCTTTGGCTATCTAATTATAGTTTATATGTAAAAAGCTGAGCACTGTTTTTAAAAAAACCCAACATACTTACCCTTGAAATTATTTTTCCAGAGTTTGCACCCCATATTCTAGGGTCCCAGTCACTTTTACTTTAAACTTATTATCCTGTATTTGTCCTGATTTATCACCCTGTATTACCCCAGGGTGCACTACTATTCTGCTGGTGCGGTCACTTGTACAAAATTTTTACTTATCCTTTTTTTTTTACTGTTCCTGAGTTACATCCTGAAATTTTTCCCCCAGGGGTGCACCCCAATATTTCTGGTGCGGGTCCTGTTTTAACTTTTACATTACTTTCCTGTACTGACCTGATTACACCCTGTATTCCCCCTCCAGAGCTGCATTTCACTATTTTTGGGGTTTGCAGTCACTTTTAACATAAAATTACTTACCTGAAACTGTTTCCTGATTTTACTTCCCTTTTATTCCCCCCAGAGTTTCCACTCACTATTCTCCCTGGGGGTTTCACTTTTTACTTATTTATTTATCCTGTACTGATCCTGAGTTAAATCCTGTATTACCCCCCCCAAGAGCTGAACTAAAATTATTTGCTGGTGCGGGCCCCTTGAAAATTAAAATTACTTTCCTTTTAAGGGATCCTGAGTTATTCCTGTATTTTTTTATTTTCCAGAGCTGCATCCACTTTTCTGCGGGTCCCAGCACTTTTCATCATTACTTTCCTGAACTGATCCGGGTTAACCCTGTTTTTAAATTTTCCAGAGCTGCCCCCACTTTTTCTGCTGGTCAGTCACTGTTTTACATACTTACTTATCCTTTTATGACCCTGATTTACATCTTTATTATCCCCCCAGAGCTGCACTCACTATTTTGTGGTGAGTCACTTTTACATCATTTTTTTCCGGGACGATTGATTTTACTCCGGAAATTAAACTCCAGAGTTTAAATCATATTCTGCTGGGGGCGGGTAACTATGTAAAATTACTTTACTTATCCTGGAGGTTACATCCTTTTATTATACTCCAAAAGCTCCCACTCACTATTTTTTGGGGGTTCAGTCACTTTGTACATACTTTAAAACTTATCCTGTACTGACCCTGAGTTTTTTTCCTGTATTATCTTCCAGAGCTGAACTCACAAATTCTGCGGTTTGCGGGTCAAAAAAATACATTACTTTTCCTTATGATCCTAAAGTTAATCCTGTATTTTTACCCCAGAGCTGCACTCACAAATTTGCTGGTGCGTAAATGTACATAAATTATTTTTACCCGAAACTGATCCTGATTTTACATCCTTTTTTAATCCTCCAGAGCTGCACTCACTATTTGTTTGGTGCAGTTACTGTGTACATACATTACTTATCTGAGTTACATCCTGTATTATCCCAGAGCTGCATCACTATTCTGCTGGTGGGGTTTCATTTGTGTAATACATTACTTACCCCTGAGGACCTATTACACCCTTTGTATTTCCCCCGGGAGCGGCCTCCCCTTTTTTGCTGGTGAAGTAAACTGTGTAAATACATTATTATCCTGTACTGTCCGGGAGTTACGTTGTATTAATCCAGAGCTGCACCCCTTATTCTGGGGTTGCAGCCCATTTTACTTTAAAATTACTTATCCTGTATTTACCCTGAGTTACACCTGTATTTTCTCCGGTTTAAACTCACTATTTGCGGGGTGCATTTCACTGTGTAAAATAATTACTTACCCTTTGGTACTGCCCTAAATTAAACCGGGAAATTTTTTTTTTCCTCCAGAGCTGCACTCATATTTCCCGGTGAAAAGTCACTTTTAATTACATTACTTATCCCTTATTTGACCCTGGTTACCCCTGTATTATACCCAGGGGCTGTCCTTATTTTATTTTTGCTGTCAGCCATTGTTTCATAAAATTTTTAACCTTCGGATTGACCCAAAAAATGGTTTTAAACTTTTGGGGTTTTTTTTTACCCCCCGGAAAAGCGGACTTTTCTTTTTTCTTGCTGGTTCCCGGTCCTGTGAAATTACTTTTTAACTTTTTTTTTGTAGCAAAAAGTTGGTCGGACTATTTTTGCATTTAGCAATATCCTGTTGAGGGCGCTCCACAGAGACACCTCTGGTCACACTACGAATAGCAACTCATACAATGACAAAAAAGTTCTTAACCTATAAATGGAACTGCTCGTTCTTCAGAATTACACAGGGCAAGTACCCTTTTTATAACCCGGGGTAACACCATGTACAGACAAGGGCAAAACTAAGGGCTCAATAAGGTTTTTTGGTGGTTTTTCACAGGTATTTTGGAGTGACTGGGATCCACAGTCCTGGAGGGCCCATAAAAGGGGCCCCACAGGTGTGGAAGGGGGCCATAGAGCCAAACACCACCCTCCCCGGGGCCCCACAGTGCTGGAGGGTCCATGAACCAACACCCCCATCCGGGGGCCCCCCAGTGTGGGGGGGGCCAAAGAGCCTTCACCCCCATCCCGGGGCTCCCACATCTGCTGGAGGGGCCATAGAGCCAAAACCACAAACCCGGGGGGCCCCCCCCGCTGCTTGGGGGGGCCAAAGAGCCAAAAAACCACCATCCAGGGGGCCCCCAGCTGCTGGGGGGCCATAGAGCCAAAAAACCACCATCCAGGGGCCCCACAGCTGCTTTAAGGGGGCCAAAAGAGCCAAAAACCAACCCTCCAGGGGCCCAAAAGTGCTGGAGGGTCCCTAGAGCCAAACACCCCCCAAACCAGGGGCCCCCCAAATGCTGGAGGGGCCCTTTGAGCCAAAAACCACCACCCCGGGGGTTTCCCCAGCTGCCTGGAGGGCCTAGAGCCAACACACCTTTTCCCGGGGCCCCCACAGTGCTGGAGGGCCATAGAGCCAACCCCCACCATCCAGGGGCCCAAAAGTTTCTGGAGGGTTCCCTAGAGGCCAAAAAACCCCCTTTTCCGGGGGGCCCCCCAGATGGTGGAGGGTCCCTAGGGGCCCAACACCACCTTCCCGGGGCCCCACAGCTGCCCGGAGGGGGCCCCTAGAGGGCCCCCCAAACCCCCATCCAGGGGGGGAAAAAGCTGCCCGGAGGAAACCCCTAGAGCCAAAAAAACCCCATCCCGGGGGCCCCCCCAGCTGCCCGGGGGGCCCTAGAGCCAACAACCCCCTTTCCCGGGGCCCACGTTTCGGAGGGTCCATAGGGGCCAACACCACCCCCTCCAGGGGCCCCACAGCTGCTGGAGGGCCTTTTTGCCAAAAACCCCATCCAGGGGCCCCACAGTGCGGGGGGGTCCAAAAGAGCCAACACCACCATCCAGGGGCCCCACAGCTTTTTGGGGGGCCATAAAGGGGCCAACACCACCTTTCCGGGGGGGCCCCCACGGGGGCTGGGGGGGTCCAAGGAGCCAACACCAATTTTCCCGGGGGCCCCAACAGCTTTTGGAGGGTCCTAGACCCAACCCCACCACCCAGGGGCCCCCCCCCCTTGCGGGGGAGGGCCCAAAGACCAACACCACATCCGGGGCCCCACGGGCTGCTGGGGGGGGCCATAGGGGCCAACACCCACCACCCAGGGGCCCCCCACAGCTGCTGGAGACCCCATAGAGCCAACACCCCCTACCGGGGGGGCCCCCAAATTTTGGCTGGAGAAGCCAAAAAAGCCAACACCACCACCGGGGGCCCCACGCTGGGGGAAAGGGACATAGGGGGCCAAACCACCACCTTCCGGGGGGCCCCACAAGCTGGAGGGTCCATAGAGCCAACACCCCCATCCAGGGGCCCCAAACCGCCCAAAATTTGGCATTTTGGGGGAATTGGGGGTTAGAAAAAATCTTTTTTCCTGATCTTCCCAAACCCCAATGCCGGGGAATTTCTAGCCGTTGGCCCATATTGCTTGTCTTGCGGGTAGACCCATCCCCACCAGGGGAGCCCTTTGGCCTTTTTATTTTTTTCTGTGATCTGAAAGGTTGGTTTAAATTTAACCCAAAATTGGGGGGGCGAGGGGCCCCCTTCCAAATGGATAGTGGCCCGGGAAAAATTTTCCAAAAAAATTCCCCAGCCCAAAAAACACTCCCAAACCCCCATTTTTCTTTTTTTTTCCAGCAATTTCCCTTGCAGGGTTTTTTGGTTCGCTAAAGTTTCTTCCTTTGCACACCAATTTTTCCTTTAAAATCCATGAAGCAAAAATGTGACTTTGAGAAAAAACCCCTTTTGCAAAATCAGCGGGAGGTCATTTCCCTTTTTCCCAATAAAGCGGGGTTTTTTATCAGAGGTGCAGGGGACATCCTCTGCCCCCGGGGCCCCCAAATACAAAAATTAGGTTAGCAGGGGTGAAAGTGACACCGTCACCCACCCTTGGGGGGGCCCCTTGACCCCAAAGGGAATACAAGGGGGTTGAAATTGGGGGACATCCTCTGTTTGGGGGGCCCCTTTACAATAGGGTTTAAAGCAGGGGTTCATTGACATCCGTCGCCCCGGGGCCCAAATACACAGTAGGGTTACAGAGGTGAGTTTACACCCCAAAGAAGGGTGTGCCACACTTTTATTCAGAAAAAAAATTGGGGAAAAGGGGCCGCAAGTGTTTGCTCTCAATTCTGTAACACAGTCGGCTTACAGGGGATGATTAGTTTTATGCAGCCGGGGGCCCTCAGGGGTTTTGTGGGGGCAACGGTGGCTCAGTGGTTAGGTGGGGCAGCACGGGGCTCAGGGTTAGGGGAAATGCGGCACGGGGGGCTCAGGGGTTGTGTTTCCCAGCAGGGGTGGCTAGTGGTTTGGTCGGGTTTTCAGCACGGTGGTCGGGTTTATTGTGAGGCAGAACGGGGGGTTTCAGTGGTTAGTTGTTTGCAGAAACGGGGGCTCGGGTGGTTAGGTGGTTTGCAGCACGGGGGGCTCAGTGGGTTAGTGTGTGCGGGCACGGGGGTTTTGGTTAGTGTTGAAGCACCCCGGTGGCTCATTTTTTTGGGTTAAAAAGGCAGCACGGGGCTCAGGGGTTTATTTGGGGAGGCACACGGGTGGCTCGGTGGTTATTTTGGGGATGCAGAAGGGTTGGCTCAGGGGTTAGTGGGGATGCGCACGGGGGTCGGGGGTTAGTGTGTTTCAGCACGGGGGCTCAGTGGTTAGTGTGATGAAAGCAGGGGTGGGCTCATGGTTAGTGTAAAGCAGCACGGGGGCTCAGGGGTTAGTGTGTTTCAGCACGGGGGGCCCTCAGGGTTGGGTGTAATCCCGAAAGGGGGCTCAGGGGTTTGGGTGTAAATTGCAGCAGAAGGCTCAGTGGTTAGTTTTGATGCAGCCGGTGGCTCAGTGGTTAGTGTGATGCACCCGGGTGGCTCATGGTTAGTGGGGATCACGGGTGGCTAGGGGTTTATGTGATCGGGCCGGGGGCTAAGGGGTTTTAAGTGGATGCAGCCTTTGGGCTCATGGTTAGTGGGAGGCACCCGGGGTTCCCTCAGGGGGTTAGTGGATGCGGGCCGGGGGCCCAAGGGGGTTTTTTGGGAATTGCAGGCGGTGCTCAGGGGGTTTAGTGGTTTGCAGCGCGGGTGGCCCTTTGGTTAGTGGGATGCAGCCGGGGGGCTCAGTGGTTAAGTGGATCAGCCGGGGGCCCTCAGGGGTTTTTTTTGGTTTCACCCGGGGGCTCAGTGGTTAGTGGATGAAAGCCCGGGGTGGTTTCATGAGTGGGAGGGGGGGTGGGGTTGGCAGCACCGGTTGGCTCAGGGTTAATTGGGTTTTCAGCCGGGGGCCCTCGGGGTTTTAAGGGGAAATTCAGCCCGGTGGCTCAGGGGTTAGTGGGATCCCGGTGGCCGGGGGTTAGGGATGCTCCCGGGGTTTCTCTTTGGGGTTAGTGTAATGCAGCCGGTGCTCGGTGGAATTGATGCAGCCCGGGTGGTCGGTGGTTAGTGGATGCGGGCCCTGGGGGGCTCGGGGGGTTAGTGTGAGGGAGCCCTGGGCTCGGGGTTTTAGTGGTTTGGAGCCCCGGGGCCCGGTTTTTTAGTGTGATGGGGGAAGGGTGGCTCGGTGGTTAGTTGATGCGCACGGTGGCTCGGGGGTTTTAGTGGATCGGGCAGGGTTGTCGGTGGTTAGGGGGTGATGAAAGCACTTTGGGCTGGTGTTTAGTGGATCAGCCGGTGGCTCAGGGTTAGTGTGTTTGCAGCACGGTGGTTTCAGTGGTTATGGGTTTTGCAGCACGGTGGCTCCAGGGTTTGTGGATGAAACCCGGGGTTTGGCTAAAGTGGTTATTTTTTAAATGCAGCCGGTGGCTCAGTGGTTATTTGTATGCAGCACGGTGGCTCAGTGGTTTTGTTTTGCGGGCAGGGTGGGCTCATGGTTGGTTAAAGGGCACCCCGGGTGGCCAGTTTTTAGTGTAAATCCCCGGGGGCCGGTGGCCAGTGGTTAGTGTGATGCGCCCGTGGGCTCAGGGGTTTAAAGTTGATGAAAACCCGTGGCTCGGGTGGTTGTGTAAGAAAGCACAGTGGCATTTTTTTTTAGTTTTTGAGCAGCCCGGGGTTGGCTCAGTGGTTTGGGGTTGGAATTGAGCACGGGGGGCTCAGTGGTTAGTGTGTTGCGCAGGGGGTTTCAGTGGTTGGTTGTTTGCAACACGGTGGCCCCAAGTGGTTAGTGTGATGCAGCAACGGGGGCTGGGGGTGGATGCAGCCCCTTTGGCTCGGGTGGTTAGTGTGTTTGCAGAAAGGTGGCCCCAGGGGTTAGGTATCAGCACGGGGGGCTGGGGTTTAGTGTGATCAGCCGGGGGGCCCCCTCAGGGGGTTAGTTTTAAACAGCCCCTTTTGGCTCGGTGGTTAGTGTGAAACAGGGTTTGGCTCGGGGGGTTAGGGATCGGGCCGGTGGCCCCGGGGGTTTAGTGTGATGAGCAGGGGTGGCCGGGTTAGTGGAGGGCAGCACTTTTGGCCAGGGTTTTGGTGCCGGGCCCCGGGTGGCTCGGGGTTAGGTTCGGCAGGGTTGGTTTTCATTTTTTTTGTGGGGTTTGCACCCTTTTTGGCCCCTGGGTTAGTGGTTTGCAGCACGGTGGTTTTTTGGTAAGTGTAATGGGGGCACGGGGCTCAGGGGTTAGTGTGATGAAAGGCCCCGGGGCTCGGTGGTTAGTTAAAGGACCCGGGGTTTCCTCGGGGGTTTTGGGTTGGGGAGGGGGGGTTGGCTCGTTGGTTAGTTTTTAGCCAGCACCGGGCTCAGTGGCCCTCTTTAAAGGCAGGGGGGTCAAAATTTTGACCCCGGCCCTGAAACAAAATTTAATTGTAAAGGGTTAAATGGAGGGGGATCCCCTGCTCCCTTCCAAACCCCCCGGGGTAAAGTGGTAGCACCCCTGGGCCGCATGGCCCGGGGCTCCATGCCCCTTTTTCCCGGCCTTTTAACTCCTCTTACATTTAGGTAAAATGGAAGGGGAAAAAAAAAAAGTTATGGTTCCTGAAAATTTGGATACTTGTTAAAAAAATTTCGAAACAGGAAACGGGAAAAAAAAAAAAAAAAATTTTACACAGGATGACTCGGCCTCAATTCCAGGTAATTATTTGCTAATAGGAGGCACAGCCCTATAAGAGGGTTTGAATAAAGACTATAAAGGTTCTGCCATTACATAAGGGGTGGAGCGCCTCCCTATAATGGCTGCATGCATCACCCCTGTGCTCTGTGTCAGCTCATTTACCGCCCATACACTGACCGGACGCTTGCGCTGGTGCAGGATGAGGTGTGCGGCGGCTGCAGGGACTCCGGCGTGATGCTGGCATCGCTCCTATGATTTGATGATAATTACCCAAAGCTCATTTACTAATAAACTAAGCGTCAGTAAATTATAGTAATAAAACCAAGAGGAGCCGCTCCCAGTAAGTGCAGCTCAATGTCACCTGAGTCAACGTGCGCCACAACCCGCAGAACCTGCATCCGGGGTCATCAGACACGACGAACACTATATACAGGGACAGAAGAGCTTTATACAGAGCACCGGACTGCAAGGCCACCAAGAGCTTTATACGGAGCACCGGACTGCAAGGCCACCAAGAGCTTTATACAGAGCACCGGACTGCAAGGCCACCAAGAGCTTTATACAGAGCACCGAACTGCAAGACCACCAAGAGCTTTATACAGAGCACCGGACTGCAAGACCACCAAGAGCTTTATACAGAGCACCGGACTGCAAGACCACCAAGAGCTTTAGACAGAGCACCGGACTGCAAGGCCACCAAGAGCTTTATACAGAGCACCGGACTGCAAGGCCACCAAGAGCTTTATACAGAGCACAAACTGCAAGGCCACCAAGAGCTTTATACGGAGCACCGGACTGCAAGGCCACCAAGAGCTTTATACGGAGCACCGGACTGCAAGGCCACCAAGAGCTTTATACAGAGCACCGGACTGCAAGGCCACCAAGAGCTTTATACAGAGCACCGGACTGCAAGACCACCCAGAGCTTGATACAGAGCACCGGACTGCAAGACCACCAAGAGCTTTATACAGAGCACCGGACTGCAAGACCACCAAGAGCTTTATACAGAGCACCGGACCGCAAGCCCACCAAGAGCTTTATACAGAGCACCGGACTGCAAGACCACCAAGAGCTTTATACAGAGCACCGGACTGCAAGACCACCAAGAGCTTTATACAGAGCACTGGACTGCAAGGCCACCAAGAGCTTTATACAGAGCACCGGACTGCAAGGCCACCAAGAGCTTTATACAGAGCACCGGACTGCAAGGCCACCAAGAGCTTTATACAGAGCACCGGACTGCAAGACCACCAAGAGCTTTATACAGAGCACCGGACTGCAAGACCACCAAGAGCTTTATACAGAGCACCGGACTGCAAGGCCACCAAGAGCTTTATACAGAGCACCGGACTGCAAGATCACCAAGAGCTTTATACAGATGCACCGGACTGCAAGTCCACCAAGAGCTTTATACAGAGCACCGGACTGCAAGGCCACCAAGAGCTTTATACAGAGCACCGGACTGCAAGGCCACCAAGAGCTTTATACAGAGCACAAACTGCAAGGCCACGGCGAAAATTCTAATACTATTGTAGATAAGGGGCCTTATGTATGAAAACTGTCTAGGAGTAAGATTATCCTTGTTGCCCATTGCAACCAGAGCTCATAGCAACTAATCAGCCAAAAGATGGCGCTGCCTACAGGGATGGGCATGTGGCTCCCAGCACCACAAATGCAGTAGGAACGAACCTGTAATTAACAGGAATATGCTGATACATTACCATGTGTAGTAAAAGTGTACAATAGTTATCCCTTAATGGGATTAAAAAAAAAAGTTAAAAAACCGTGTGGAAAAATAAAAATAAAAAAAAAGAATAAAAAAATTATTGCATACATTACACAAATACAAAAAACCCTACACACATATCCATACTTCCGTAATAACCTATAGAAGGTATCTACAGGTTATTTAGTGTGAAATGTGAATGGTGTAAAAATTATTTTAAAAAACAATTGCAGAAAATTGTTCACGCTGCAAAAACTTTTTTTTTTAAAAATTACGCAGTAATTTATATGTAAACTCGAACTACGCCCGTAAAATATACAAGTCCTCCTACAACTGGATCATTGAAAATATATTTTTTAAAAAAGTTACGACTGTTGAAATGCAGGGAGGCAAAAAGTAAAATAAAAAAAAAAAAATTAGCTACGTCATGAAAGCCTTTGCTCAAGGGGGTTAAAGATGTAAAAATATGGCCTTCTGGCAAATGTAATAGGACTAGTAACATGGCAGCTATAAAAGCCTTCCGGCTGTCATACCAACTGGTCATCACCCCGCAATCTCATCACAGGCGGGGGCCAACAAGGGTGGGAAAGGTACGCAGCACCGTTATTCATTTAGATTCTGCAGAAGGGTTAAAAAACAGGGATTGGAGCCGGCTTTGATCCCTGCTGTTAGCAGTGGGTGTCAGCTATAATTTACAGCAGGCACTTGCCGCCTATGGAGGGGGCTCAGTGAGTAAATCCGCTCCTTATTGGCATCATGACGTAAGTTTAGGTCAAATGTCGATACAGGGTCAAGGCACAGGTATAAAATGCCCTGATGTGTGCAGCTGGCGACTGGACAAGTTCGTCAGGCAGAGTCCACTTCCCTTTCCAACCGTCATTTTTATTAATGAATGCCCTTCAGAGAGGAGAAACACGCAACACCTGACACAGCACAATGACAACATGCTCCAGAGGTCAGAGACGGATCGCTGGCCTGAGATTAGCAGCCTCTGGGGGACAGGACCAAGGACTCGGCACAGTCTGGCTGTAACCTGCAGATAGCAGAGGCTCGGAGACGTCGTCTATGTACCTCCGCTCGGAAAGAATCTTCAGTTTGCGCCAACATGTTAAAAAAACACATTCAGAAAAGACCGCCAGAAATAAAACCGTAATTCATAAAAGTAACAAGAGGTTCGTTCTAGAGAGAAGCACCGACCCGAAGTCTTGTACTCAGACCACCGCCCCACACCGTCACTTGGAATTGTCCGACACCGGTGTGTGGTGGTCTGAGTGAAGCAGCACTTAAGTGAAGTCACTTCCTATGGCATCATATCCTGGTGGTAGCTTGCCCATCTACAATGGGGTACAGCACCTCAAGTTGGGTGAGTATATTGGAGATGTGCGGCCTTTCCACATGATCTACCACCATCATGGAGGAGAGCAGGGACTGTAATCCGTGGGAGTACCTGGAGACAAAAAAAAGCAAAGAGTAACATATCATCCTTAGAACCACCGTAAAGGGGTTCTCCAGCTTAGAAAACCCAATGTCATACACCCCAGCAAATAATTATGGCTATGTTCACACGGCTTAAACTGGGACGTATCTTGCACCGTACTGCGCTAAATACGGGGCGAGATACGTCCCAGTCATTACCATAATTCACAGTTCTCAAAGAGAACTATGGATTACGTCTCCTCTCCCCGCTCGCTCAATACGGCGAGCGGTGAGAGATGTGACATGTCAATTATTCACGGCGTATACGCGCCGTGAGTAATGAATGTCTATGGGGCCGGCAGGCTGCCGGCCCCCCCGCCCCTGCTCCCGAGCACACGGCGTAATTGCGGGCGAAATACATCCCGCAATTATTGCCGTGTGAACCTAGCCTAAGGGTGAATAGAGGGAGTTCCTCTGTTCAGGACCCTCATTACTTGACCACAGTGAAAAGTGACTACAAAGAGCGTCACTCGCCCTGGAGGACCTGTCCTGTCCTGCATTACATAGACAATCCATTGATGTGAATGGACACTGTGTAATACCTAGTTTTTCCTGTGGTGGCGCTGCAGGAAAACACTTATTTATGAAAACTGTCTTTCAGTAAGATTGTCTTTGCTGTCCAAAGCAACCAATCAGAACTCACCATTTATTTTCCCTGAGATCGGATTGGTTGCTACGAGCTTCCTAGACCGTTTTCATACATAAAGCCCTTACAGTCAAGTTTTTGCACAGATTATAAC
Organism: Phyllomedusa bahiana; assembly: GCA_025379985.1. NCBI lineage: Eukaryota > Metazoa > Chordata > Amphibia > Anura > Hylidae > Phyllomedusa > Phyllomedusa bahiana. Next base: position 20,792 of record JAODAL010035276.1, on the reverse strand, counting down.
TGATCAATGGGAATCCCAGCAGGCAGACTTTTTGCGATCAGCTTGCTATACAGGGACTCTTCTAATATATAGGGATTGTTCAAAGTGAAGGACCCTTTTGAATGGTACTCTTATGTAGCATATTTACAGTCACGGGCATAACAAATTCATAGGGCCCCATAGCAAAATGAGATAACCCCTAGCACCCCCACCACCTTCTGACAGGAAACTAAAACAGCAGCATAAGCAGCAATATTTGAAGGTATAAATAATACCGCCATATATATCAGGGAACCCTCATAGTAGCGCCAGATAGCAGAAGGCCACCAACTTTGGGCCCCATAGCAGTTGCTACAGATATAGTTATGCCCATGTTTACGGTATATTTGTGCAAGATTTGTACGGTACATATTGCTGCTCAGCTGCTTTTCTTACTCCCTTAGAAGTGAACAGTAAGAGCCGCACTTGAGTGACCACCTTCCCAATCATGCAGTGGTCAACACATGCCTTACCAGGAGGGCCTAGGGATGGGAGAACCCTGTTCACCACATAGATGTGGAACCTGCACCTATTGGATATTTATGGCATACCCAGTGAATAAGAAACCCTATTAACCACAGGTGGACCGCCCGTCAACTATAATATCTGGGCGGTCGGCATCTGTTTAAAGGGGTGCGGCATATCCATTGGATATGCCCTGAATATTCAAATAGGTGTAGGTTCCACATCTATGAAGAAACGTGAAACCTGCACACATGTTCTAGAACGTCCATGCAGAACGAGAAGCTGCACACGGATCTGCATTAGCCGGGCTCTTCACTGCCCAGTCCCTGCATACCTATGCGAGCCACAATACGCCATGTGAGCGGACCCTAATAAAGAATCGACTCTGCTTTAGAGGGAAGTTCCCATCTCAGACATTCATGGAATATCGACAGAATAGGTTATAAATGTCTCATAGGAATGTGGAGGGTAGTTTTCATGATGAGGGACCCACACCTTTTTCGATACCAGGCCCCCAAACTTCTCTCTGCAGAGCAGAGGGGTGGCCATGCATGTGGCTGTTCTTGGATTTCCCATTGCAATAAACAGCAAGTGCTGCGTGTGCGCAGCCACCGCTTCATTCTACACATAGGAATGTGGTGGGTAGTTATCCAGATGTGGGACCCACACCTTTCTCGGGAACGGGCCCCCCGACCTACCCTATGCAGAGCGGAGAGGTGGCCATGCAGGTGGTTGTTCTTTGAGTTCCCATTGAAATAAACAGAAAGTGCTGCGCATGCGCAGCCACCGCTTCATTCTACACGTAGTAATGTGGAGGGTAGTTATCCAGATGTGGGACCCACACCTATGTGCAGTATGAAGAGGTAGCTGCGCACGTGCAGCATTTTGTTTTTATTTCCGTGGGAGATCCAAAAAACAGCCACATGCATGGCCACCCCTCTTCTCTGCATAGGAATGTGGGGGTAGTTTATATGATGTGGGACCCACACCTTTCTCGAGAACAGGCCCCTGAACTCCTCTATGCAGAGCGGAGGGGTGGCCATGCATGTGGATTTCCCATTGAAAGAAACAAAGTGCGGCGCATGCGCAGCCACCGCTTCATTCTACACATAGGAATGTTGAGGGTAGCTATGCAGATGTGGGACTCACACCTATGTGCAGTATGAAGAGGTGGCTGCGCATGCGCAGCACTGTGTTTATTTCAATGGGGGATCCAAGAACAGCCACATGCATGGCCACCTCTCTGCTCTGCATGAAGGAGTTCGGGGGCCCGTTCTCATGCAAGGTGTGGGTCCCAAATAGGCACCAGCGCCTTTCAGTAATTTGATTTTTCATATCCTGTATCCCGTTAGTGATGTCCACGCACTTGCGCGATGCAATAACATGACATGGTGCAGAGTTGGCTGGAAACACTACTATGAAATAAATCTCAGAAAAACTTAATTCTCCTTGTTCGGTATCTCTACTACACCAATTGGGTGTCACCACCTACCGAGATACGCAAGCCACCCCCATCACATCACCGTAGCATCATCACCTGTTATTGTCAGGTATGGAGATCCCGTTCTGCACCGCCAGCGCCACACTGTCTCCCTTCTGGAAAATCATGTCGTAAGGGCCCTCCCCGAACATCATGGAGTACAGCACACAGCCTAGAGACTGGGAGAAAGTACAAGTGGTCACAGGGTTACAACCCACCCCAAACATGCTGTGATTATAGAACAGAAAGAAGAGGACTTCCTACCCAGATGTCGGTCCGCTCATCAATCACACAACAGCTGCGACATTGAAGAGCTCCGGAGCCCGGTACGAAATGGTGCAACGCTGCGCGGCCCAGTCCTAGGAGACACAGAAAGGTGGAGAACTGTGGGTTACTTGTACACGGCAACTCCCTGAATGCAGCGCAGCACAGCACGCTCTGTGGAGACACGACCCGCTAAAGCCGTATGTGCAGCTTGAGATCTAACCGGAGTCCAATGGACTCTACACGCCCGTCTTATTTAGAGCTGCATTCAAAGGCGTACGTACACAGTACATAGTGTGCCAAATGGGTGCCAAACTCACCAACTCCGTGAGATTGGCTGTCAACCAATGAATAGGTCGGGGGACACAAGGATCAGGTATGCTGAATTTCAATGCTCAATTTGTTTGTGTTCCATTTAGGGGTCTGGTAGCTGCTTTCTCCTCTCTCCCCACTGAGAACACATACCCACTCGACTGAGCCTAGCATGTATATGTATGGGGGACATGGAAGGTAAAGCAGTATCAGGCTTGGAAGCCTGGTTCCCACCGGTGAAAGTAGCTTCTTGGGGGGCCCACGGTGGCCCGTTTGGGGCCCCGCCGCGCAGCCAGTCTTGGGCCCCGCCGCGCAGCCAGTCTTGGGCCCCGCCGGCCAGCCCAGTCTTGGGGCCCCGCCACGCAGCCCAGTCTTGGGGCCCGCCGGCGCAGCCATCTTGGGCCCGCCGGCGCAGCCAGTTTTAGGGGGCCCCGCCGGCGCAGCCCAGTCTTGGGGCCCCGCCGGCGCAGCCCAGTCTTGGGGCCCCGCCGGCGCAGCCCAGTCTTGGGGCCCCGCCGGCGCAGCCCAGTCTTGGGGCCCCGCCGGCGCAGCCCAGTCTTTTTTTTTAAACCAAAATTAAGTTTATTAAGAGATATACAGGAATTCTTCATCCGTACAAAAGATTAGCATGTATACAAACAAATACAAATATATAATTTCGTTATTCAATCATGTCTTCTAGTTGAAATCACAACAAAGAGTTGGTACAAAGACTTTGCAGAGCATAAAACATTCATAGCTTTCCTAGCATATAATTGTAATAGGATAACAAGAAAAACTTGACTGAAATAACAACCAGCCTTAACAATAAAACACCATTCTAAACCAAGAACTGTGTGTGTGTATCCGTAATTTTCCCTGTGTGGACATCCTATATCATCATAGGAGGTCCATATAAGCTATAGGATCTACAAATTAACGCTTTGGAGGTTAAAGTGGGTGAGCAGCCGCGCAACCCAGGGCCATCAACAGATCACTGCTAGGTATGGTAGAGCCCATTCTTGGGGGCCCACTAGGTACAGACCATTCTTGGGGGCCCACAAGGTACAGCCCATTCTTGGGGGCCCACAAGGTACAGCCCATTCTTGGGGGCCCACAAGGTACAGCCCATTCTTGGGGGCCCACAAGGTACAGCCCATTCTTGGGGGCCCACAAGGTACAGCCCATTCTTGGGGGCCCACCAGTGGAGTCAAACAGCCGGGACCAGAGCCGTCTACGATCATGGCTAACAGTGGCAGGTTCCATCTGTAACATTCAGTTGTTACCCGCCGCTTATGAAGCAGACTTACAGGTATATTAGAAAATTGTATAATTTCCTATTATATACTTCAATAAAAGGTCAGATCCCCTGAAACCTTCCTGCATTATATGGAGACCCTAAAGCAGACTTATGCTTTACAATGTTCCTTACCTGCACAGCCATTGCCTGCCTAGTCCCATTCACCTCAATACGCGCATGATTCATGGAGCCCAGATCCATCAGAAGCGGCCGATCATCATCTGCGAGTAACACATTTGTAGGTTTCAAGTCTCTAAAATAAAATCGAAATAATGGATGAAAAAAGGGTTTTAAAAAACCAAAATTTATTTTCCCATTTGGTCGAATGTTTTTCCCATATCCCTCAGGTGGAGAACAGATTTTTTCCTTATAACTCTGGCTCTTGGACCCCCCCTCCGCTGAAAAATAAAAATATGAGGGGGCGGAAGAGTGGGGGGGAAAGGAACAGACGACTGCTCCAAAATTATTTCTAGGTCATTCATTCACTATTCCAGGCCTTAGTAGTATAAAACTTGGACAAGAAGAATTTTTATATCCAAGCTGCCCCAAGGGGGAAGTCCAGCTTTTTAATAGAATTTTTAGTCCAAAATTCTTAGCATAACTTTATATTTACCGGGCTCATTTTCAGATGCAGAGCTTCAAACCACCCGCAAAGGCATAAAGTTATACGCAAAAAATTTTTTTTCCCAAAAACCCCCACTAGTGGAGCAAAGGGGTTTACGGGAACGTCTTTTTTTAAATAATTTAATAAAATATTCCCAGCCCCCCCCCTTTCCTTTTCGAAAACCACCAAACCGCGGCTATTATGTCCGGGGCGCCCTAAAGGGCCCCAACTAAAATGACCCACCCTCCGCAAAAACGGGTGCAAACCTCAACACACCACACTGCGACAGTGACCTGCCCCCACAGTCCCCAGGTGCACAAATTAGGGGACATTTTCCTGCGGGCAGAAATGTGGGTGTTCGATTTTGTGTAGCAATTCCCATCCAGGCCCCTTTTTTGGTGGGGGAAACAGGGGGAGAGATTAGTCAGTGCATGAATTCACACAGTTCACCATTATTTAAAGCAGAAAAGATCTCCCCTGGCACAACCTTTATTATTTTATAAAAATTTTTTTTATTTTAAGCGCCATTGATTCCGGGGGCTGTACATTTTGAGGGGGTTACAACATTACATAAGTCAAACGAGTACATGATAAGGGATAAGACAATTGGCCGACAGAGGGAGAGAGGACCCTGCCCCCGAGGGTTTACAATCTACAAGGAGGGGGAAAGAGACAGGAGGTGAGGGGCAGACAAGCTGTGGAGGAATAGTTGGGCAAGTTTTAGTGAAGGTTATAGGGAAGCCTGAAGAAATGGGTTTTCAGGTTGCTTTTGAAGCTGGTGAAAGTGGGAGAGTCTGATTTTTTGGGGCATTGAGTTCCAAGAGTGGGTGAAGCACGGGAGAAGTCTTGGAGACGGTTGTGTGGGAGCTGATAAGGGGAGAGCAGAGGAGAAGTCCTGTGAGGAGCGGAAAAGTGCGTGGGGGAGATATTGGAAATTAGGGCAGAGATGTATGGGGGGGAGAGGTCATGGAGAGCCTCGTAGGCATGGTTAGTCTTGAAATGAATTCGCTGGGCAATGGGAAGCCAGTGAAGGATTGGCAGAGGGAGAGGCAGAGGAGTAGCGGGGAGAGGGTGGATAAGACGGGCAGCAGAGTTAAGGGGGATTGGAGGGGAGGGGGGGTGCGCAGGGGGCCACTGGAAGGATGTTGCAGTAGTTAGGCGGGAGATGACAAGGATGCACCAGCATTTTTTAGTGTCATAGCGGGGGAACGAGGGGAAAATGCGAGAGATTTTTTTCAGGTGGGGGCGGCAGGGGGGTGGGGGTTTGGGTGTGGTTTGAAAGTTAAAGCAGGTCTGGGATTACCCCAGCAGGGATTGTGGGACCGGTAAAAGTGTAGAGCCGTTGATGTAAAAGGGGTTTCGGGGAGGGGGGGTTTTGGACGGTGGAAAATAAGATTTCTTTTCTCCACTTTGTTTTAGGAGACGTGATGAGAAAAAGGGAGGAAATGGAGGCAAAACTTCGGGGATCCGGGAGAGAAAGGAATGAATCTGGGCCAGGTGTAGAGTTGGGTGTCACCAATAAGTGGTAATAAAAGCCTGGAGCTATGATTGACGAGGCCAAGGGTGTAAAAGGGAAAAGAGTAGTGGACCGGATGACCCCTGAGGGACACCGACAGAGGAGGGGGGGGGGGGGTGGAGCAAGAATGGAGACGCTGAAAGTCCGATCTGAGGTCGGGGGGAACCCGGGAAAAGGAAAGCCCGTGATCCGAGGGGGGAGAGGATTTGTAGCAGGGGGGAAATGGTCGACTGTCAAAGGCGAGGACAGGTCTGGAGGAGAAGCCAGAGTACTGGCGTGAGGCTTTAGCAGTTTGCTAGGTCTTGGGTGACTTTGGTTTAGGGCGGTTTCGGTAGAGTGGTGGGGTCGAAAACCAGATTGAGTGGGTCAAGAAAAAGTTGGGGGAGGGTGGGGGGCACTGAAGTAGAATGCTGCTTGAGGAGTTTAGAAGCAAAAGGGACAGTGGAAAGGGGCATGTTGGACAGAGAAGAGGGGGGGTTTTAAAAGGGTTGTTTTTTTTTTTGGATTGGAGTGATAGTGCAGTTTAAAAACGAAAGGGGAAAATGCCAGAGGTTACTGATGGTAAAAGTGGGTGAGTGCTGGGATGTGAAGCACGAGGTCTGGGATGACATTCTTTAAATTTTTAAGATTTTGGTTTTTTAAGGGACATTTTAAGTCGCAGGGAGAGAGAAAGGAGTGGGAATTTAAATTAATGCAAAAATTTCAAACTCTGTAAAATGGGCTAAATATCCATGTCAGCTTTATGTCAAACTATGTGTCAACTGTGAGGATCACAAATCACACCTGAGAGCAAAGAGATAAGGACAATAATTACTGATCCCTCCGTCACGCCCCACAAGTTTCCAGATTGTTTATTTCTTGACCTGTTGTAAATGACTTCTCTGCTTATATTGCATTTTGTTATTTTTAAAGATTCCAAGGTTCTTTGAAGGGCCAGGTCTTTTGTACATTTTCAGTTTCTTGTATAATATGTCTGATGAAGAGAGCTAGTACTCCCGAAAGCATACCATCAAATTTACTCAGTTAGCCTCTAAAAGGTATCGCCTGATTTCTTCACTCTTCTACTGAGTTCAATGTACAAATAGCATACCATGAACATCCAGTAGGGGCACAATTTTATAGTTCAAAGTCAAAATCCTGTGAAATAAAGCATACCCCCCCCCCCTCCACAAAGCCCCACCGTACTGTGTATTCCAGCAGATTTAGCTCTGGCGTCAGTAGTGCAGCTGCATATAGGCATTATAGGGTCAGCAGTGGATGGAAGGGGAGCAAGGAACGATTCCGAGAGGCTGAGGGAAGACCATATGAGACGCACAAGTGGGTAGAGACATGCCCTCCAGGGACTGGGGTAGGAGAACAGTCTGGAATAGATGGCAGTAATACATGATGGAAGCTGTAGTCTGCTACCCACCTGAGCTGCCGCTGGAGCCCGGCCTACTTATACTGCGCCAAAGAGGAGTGAATAAGGAGCAGCAGTGTGCAAAAATGTGATTTATTCAGAATGTAAGACTAGTGTCGTACTGTTGCTCTACGTGTAATGACCCAGCGGCCTTCTTCAAGTCTCTGGTCCCAGCACTGGACCGATGTATGCCCATGTGAAAAACAAATGAATGTAATGCTCTAGAGCAGAGGTTCCCAACCCTAGTCCTCAAGTCCCACCAACAGGTCATGTTTTCTGGCTTTCCTTAGCATTGCACAGGTGAAGTCATTATTGTCAGTGCATTCTGCACAGGTGATATCATTATTGTCAGTGCATTCTCACGGGTGAAAGTCCATTATTTCAGTGCATTTCTGCACAGGTGATATAATTATTGTCAGTGCATTCTGCACAGGTGATATAATTATTGTCGGTGCATTCTGCACAGGTGATATAATTATTGTCGGTGCATTCTGCACAGGTGATATCATTTTTGTCGGTGCATTCTGCACAGGTGATATAATTATTGCCGGTGCATTCTGTACTGGTGATATAATTATTGTCGGTGCATTCTGCACAGGTGATATCATGATGGTCAGTGCATTCTGCACAGGTGATATCATGATGGTCAGTGCATTCTGCACAGGTGATATCATGATGGTCAGTGCATTCTGCACAGGTGATATCATTATTGTCGGTGCATTCTGCACAGGTGATATCACTATTGTCGGTCCATTCTCCCACAGGTGATTACATTATTGTCAGTGCATTCTGCACAGGTGATATCTATATTGTCATGCATTCTGCACAGGTGTTTATCATTATTGTCAGTGCATTCTGCACAGGGGGTTTAATAATTTTTTGTGGGGTGAAATTCTGCACAGGTGATATCACTATTGTTCAGTCCATTCTGCACAGGTTATATAATTTTTTTCAGTGCATTCTGCACAGGTGATATCATTATTGTCAGTGCATTCTGCACAGGTGATATCATTATTGTCAAGTGCATTCTGCACAGGTGATATCTTTTATTGGGTCAGTGAAATTCTGCACAGGTGATATCATTATTGTCAGTGCATTCTGTGGGAGATCCTGAAAACATGACCTGTTGGTGTGCCTTGAGGACTGGAGTTGGGGAACACTGCTCTAGAGACCCCAATAAAACAAAAAACGTATACCCGCTTCCTTCAGGCCCTAGTTCCAGTCTCTCCGGTCTTCTGTTGACATGCTATCACTCGTGAGCGACATGTCACCCTTGCAGCGGCCGATTGGCTGCAGGAGTCATGCGTCTCATTTACAGGAAGTGAACAGCTTCGAGCAGTGAGGACATGTGACCATCGCAGCCAATCAGCGGCTGCAGCGGTGACAGCACGTCACCAGAAGAACCAGGGACCGAAGGAAGGAGGTATAAGGAATTTTGTTTTTAACCCCTTAAACCCTCCAAAGAAAAAAAATATGACTCTTCCTTTTTCTCCTCCTAACACTCCAAAAGCCATAATGTTTTTATTTTTCCACCTAAACAGACAAATCAGGGCTTTTATTTTGCGGGACAAGTTGTTATTTCTAATGGTGTCATTCATATTACTATAGAATATACTGCGGAACGGCAAAAAAATTCTCGGTGGGGCAAAATGTGAACAAAAAAAAAACCAACCTACTTGAGCCATGTTTGTGGGTGTTTTGCGTTTGCAACGTTCAATCTTCAGTAAAAATGATGTGTTCTCTGTATTCTACAGGTTGATACGAATCCACCAAACATGTAGGGTTTTCATTATGCTTTGGTACTGTAAAAAAAATTCTAAACATTTTCTATTTTTGAAATCTGCGCGGCCGCACCATTTTCTGCAACCAATAACTTTTTTGTACTAACACCTACGGACTTGAATGACGTGACTTATTTTTTGCGGGCTGAAGTGTACTTTTTATTGCGACCAGTTTGGGATAGATTTGACTTTTTTTTTTATTAAATTTATTCCAATTTTTAGGGGACGTGAAATGACCCCAAAAAATTCAATTTTGGCGCTTGGAATTTTTTTCTTCTACGGTGTTCAGCATACGGGATAAATGAGGTTATATTTTTTTATAGATCGGAATTTTTCGGACGCGCCGAAACCAAATACAGTGCCTTACGAAAGTATTCGGCGCCCTTGAGCTTTTCAACCTTTTGCCACATTTCAGGCTTCAAACATAAAGATGTAACATTTAAATTTTTTTGTGAAGAATCAACAACAAGTGGGACACAATTGTGAAGTGGAACGAAATATATTGGATATTTTAAACTTTTGTTAAAAAAAAAAAAAAAAAAAAAAAAAGAACTGTAAAGTGGGGCGAGCAATACTATTCGGCCCCTTTACTTTCAATGCAGCAAACTCACTCCAGAAGTTCAGTGAGGATCTCTGAATGATCCAATGTTGTCCTAAATGGGCTGATGATGATAAATTAATCCACCTGTGTGTAACAAGTCTCCGGAAAATGCAACCTGCTCTGTGATAGTCTGAGGATGAGAGCATCATGAAGACCAAGGAACACACCAGGCAGGTCCGTGATACTATTGTGGAGAAGTTTAAAGCCAGATTTGGATACTAAAAGATTTGCCAAACTTTAAACATCCCGAGGAGCCCTGTGCAAGCGATCATATTGAAATGGAAGGAGTATCAGACCAGTGCAAATCTACCCAGACCCGGCCGTCCCTCTAAACTGTCATCTCAAGCAAGGAGAAGACTGATCAGAGATGCAGCCAAGAGGCCCATGATCACTCTGGATGAAAATGCAGAGATTACCAGCGGAAAGGGGGGAGAGTCTGTCCATAGGACAACAATCAGTCACTGCACAAATCTGGCCTTTATGGAAGAGGCAAGAAGAAGCCATTTCTCAAAGATTTCCATAAAAAGTGTTGTTTAAAGTTTGCCACAAGCCGCCCGGGAGACACCAAAACATTGGAAGAATGGGGCTCTTGCTCAGATGAAACCAAAATCCACGCCCCCAATGCAAACGATATGTTTGGCGTAAAAGCAAACACAGCTCATCCCCCTGAACACACCATCCCCACTGTCACACATGGTGGGGGCAGCATCATGAAGACCAAGGAACACACCATCCCCACTGTCACGCATGGTGGGGGCAGCATCATGGTTTGTTTGTTTTTTTCAGCAGGGACAGGGAAGATGATTAAAAAATTTATGGAAGATGGATGGAGCCAAATACAGGAACATTCTGGAAAGAAAACCTGTTGGAGTCTGCAAAAGACCCGAGACTGGGACGGAGATTTATCTTCCAACAAGACAATGATCCCAAACATAAAGCAAAATCTACAAATGGAAGGTTCACAAATAACCGTCTCCAGGTGTTAGAACGGCCAAGTCACAGTCCAGACCTGAATCCAATGGAGAATCTGTGGAAAGAGCTGAAAACGCTGTTCACAAACGCTCTCCATCCAACCTCACTGAGCTCCAGCTGTTCACAAACGCTCTCCATCCAACCTCACTGAGCTCCAGCTGTTCACAAACGCTCTCCATCCAACCTCACTGAGCTCCAGCTGTTCACAAACGCTCTCCATCCAACCTCACTGAGCTCCAGCTGTTCACAAACGCTCTCCATCCAACCTCACCGAGCCCCAGCTGCACCAAGGAAAAATGGGCAAGAATTTCAGCCTCTCGATGTGCAAAACTGATAAGAGACTGACCCCAAGCGACCTGCAGCAGTAATCGCAGCAAAAGGTGGCGCTTCAAAGTATTAACTTAAAGGGCCGAATAATTTTGCACGCCCCACTTTTCAGTTTTTTATTTTTCACAAAAGTTTAAAATACCCAATAAATTTCGTTCCACTTCACAATTGTGTCCCACTTGATGATTCTTCACAAAAAAAAAAAAATTATATCTTTATGTTTGAAGCCTGAAATGTGGCAAAAGGTTGAAAAGTTCAAGGGGGCCGAATACTTTCGCAGGCACTGTATGTGCAACTTTTCTATTATTTTTTTCTTTTTATTTGTAAAATGGCGAAAAGGGGGGGGGGTGATTTGAACTTTTAATATTATTTTATACTTTAAAACATGCATTTTTTTTACTTTAACTTTGAGTCCCCCTAGGGCGCTTCACCACAATGCAATGCATTAAGGTGTACATAGATGCCGTTTTAATACTTCTTACCTGGGGCAGGAAGTAGTAAAACAGAAAAAATGGCAGCGATGGAAGACTTCACAAAGCTCCCAGCCGCCATGTTAAACGATCGTGAGCCTGCGATTTCGCCGTGGGGGTCCCGATTGAAGCGAGAAAGTGTGTGCGGCGTCTAAGGGGTTAAACAGCGCAGGAAGGCGTCGGCACCATCCCACGCTTTAACCGGCGGGTGTTAGTTGCGATCCCGCTACACAGCTCCTTAACGCCACTAGGACGTACCCATACATCCAGGTGGGTTAAAGGGGTTGTCTCACTATAGGGATCGCTGCTTATTATGTTAAAGATCTTGCCAAAAAACAAGTCACTTTGCAATATGTGTCCCTTAAAGTGTCCTACCTATTCCTAGATATCCCTCTCGTATGGGCTGCATCAGCCCCTCAGGGCACTATAGATAGCTAAAAGACCCGTTCAGTCTCTCCTGATGGCTGCCAGCGCTGGTTTTCTATAGCTACAGACCTGTTCGATCTCCCATGATAGGCTGCCAGCACTGGGTTGCTATAGCTACAGACCTGTTCGATCTCCCATGATAGGCTGCCAGCACTGGTTGCTATAGCTACAGACTTGGCTTCCACTGCAGCCTAGTAAAAACCAGTAAACACGCCCCTGAATTCAAAGTGAAACCAAGAAAACAGGACAAATTAATGTAGTGAGACAACCCCTAAAAGGGCCCCTAGAGCACTACATTAATTTTTATATGACACGGACAGCCCTTTTAATTCCAAGTCGATGCCATGGAGCTCTGTAACAGCCACAGATCTGACCGTTGTACAGATACATTAACATATTAGTCAATACAATACAATATTGAAAATACAGGGCCTCATTTTTGAAAACTGTCTAGGCGTAAGACGGTCCTTGTCGCCCATTAGCGGCCAGCCAGAGCCCAGCTTTCATTTCTTTTACTGTTCTGGAAAAATGAAAGCCGAGTTCTGGGTGGTCGCTATGGGCTCTGCTTGGTTGCTATGTGCTCTGATTGGTTGCTATGGGCTCTGATTGGTCGCTATGGGCTCTGATTGGTCGCTATGGGCTCTGGTTGGTCGCTATGGGCTCTGATTGGCCGCTACGAGCAACAAGGACCGTCTTCCGTCTAGATAGTTTTCATACATAAGGCCCAAAGTGGTTGCACATTCACTATGGGTATATGTGAATTCCCCTACCGTGTGTGTTCCCACTATAGACTGTTTAGTCCATTCATAGGAGAGGCCATCGAAGTCTTATAGGGGCGGGTCCACCTGGGAACGGCCCCCCTACCAGTGTCGGCTCATAATGTCGCTTGACTCTCCATTCGGTTCTATGTTAGCTCCATGTGCATCCTGGCCCTCTATGCCAGACGTTTGGGACCCCCCCCCCAAAAAAAAAATCAGACACGAAAGCACAGCCCCCCCCGATTTCCCTTTAAAAGTCTATGGAAAGAAACCCTTTTAAAAAGGCTTTCCCCTGTGGGCACCCCCTGGCATGAATGGCTTTCAGACCCATACATATCCCATGGAGAATATAGAGGATCTTCTCTTCAGACATATAGAGGTTCCTATCGCGGAGAGCTTCCACCTCGTTCCACAATGTTCCCCTCTGTAAAAAAAACCCACTTTATTATTGCGTGGGGGTTGCAGCGTTGCTGGTTCAAGGAGGACAAGACACACTGTGAAACAAAAGTAAACGAATTTAAATGGTCCAAAAAAAACCGGGCCTTTAACCCCCTACGGGGCTTTTATCAATAGGAGCTTTATTGCTGTAGTCTCGGCCATATTAAAAAAAATGAAAATTATTATTAAAAGACGCCCGACGATTTTTTTCTTCCCTGCAGATAAAAAAAGAAGGCCCCCTTTCCCGAGCCAAAAAGGAAAAACCGAAAAAGAATTTCGGTTTTTTTTGGTTGGTTTTTAATTTAAACCCCCCAAAAAAGGGCCCCTTGCAACCCCAATTTTAATAAACCTTACGGTTTCCCCCCTACTTTGGGCCCCAGCAATAGAAGATTTAACCCAAGGGGAAGATCTTTTGTTGAAAAGGGGGGGGGGTGCTTGTTTTGGTTTTGGGAAAAAATGTAAAGGTGTGGGAATAGGCCTGTTTTGCAACCTCATAAAATTACTTTTTAATTGGGGGTTAAAGACCCCCAGCCCCCTCTTCCCCCCTTAAAACCCTACTGTGAAATTTGGGAAAGGGCCCCACAGGAAGCAAAAAAAAACCCGGAAAATTGTCAACTGCACCTCTGCTAACCCTAGGGAGGTTAAAATGGGCCCCCCCAAAAAAAGGGCCCGACGGATGTCCATGAAACCTCTGCAAACCCTCCCGTGTATGGGACCCGGAGCGGGAGGGGATGTTCCCCCTTGGGGCCCACCTCCTCCCCTTAACCCCAATTTAGGGGTGAAAAATGGGCCCCAAGAGGAGGGGCCGGAGGGGTCACTGACCTCTGCTAACCCTACTGTGTAGGGGGCCCCGGGATGAAGGGGAGGGAAACGCCCCCTCTGTACCTACTGGGGAAAGGGGCCCCCAACAAAAGGAATTCATGCCCCTTGCAAACCCTACTGTTATGGGGCCCCCGACCCGAGGGAATCACTGCACCTCTGCTAACCCTACTGTGTATGGAGCCCGGAGCGAGGGATGTCACCCACCTCGCAAACCCCTACGTTTTTGGGGCCCCCGGGAGAAACCCGGAGGGCCCTGAAACCTCTGAAAACCCTTTCGTTTAGGGGGCCCCAGGGGAGACGGATGTCAGTGCACCTCTGCTCCCCTCCCTGTGTATGGGGCCCCGGGCAAAAGGATTCACTCCCAACCTCTGCAAACCCCCTACTGTGAATGGGGCCCCGGGGGGAGAGGAGGGCACTGCCCCTCTGAAAACCCCAAACGGTGTATGGAAAAAAAAGCCCCGGGAAGCAGAGGGAAATTGGTTAAAAACTTGGAAAAAACCCCTGAAAACCCCTTTAAAAACCGTTGGATGGTGCCCGGAAAGCAGGGTTTTCCCCTTTCCCACCTCGGGGAACCTTTCCCCCTGTTTGTTGGCGGCCCCGGGGAACCACACGGTTTGCCCTTTTTGGGAACCTTTCCGGTTAACCCTCAAAAATGGTGTTAAGGGGCCCCGGGAGGCCCACAGGGGGGAGGGTTTCCAGGGACCCCCCCTTTTAACCCCTATGGGGGTTTGGGCCATGGAGCAGGGCCCCGGATTTTTTTCCTTTTGGCCCTCCCTAACCCCTTGGGGTGTTGGCTCGGCCCCAAAAAAAAAGGGGGGGGATTTTTTTCTCGGCCCCCAGCATGTTTTCTGCTTCCAAAGAAACCCGGGGGGGGAAGGGCCCCCATTGGGGGCCGTTTTTTCCAGGCCCCCGAAAATTTTTTTCCCCCCACGGGGGAGGAACCAAACCCCCCTGTAACCCCTGGGGGGAAAAAACCCCCACAAGGGGGGTTTGGAAGGTGGGGGGTTGGCCCCCCGGGGGGGGAAGGGGTTTTAAGGGCATTCCCCTTTGGGGGGGCCACCCCCAATCCCCAGGGGGTGGGAAGGCCCCCCCTTTTCCCCTGATTTTGGTTTGGTTAAATCCCCCCCGGGGCCCCATGGGGTTTTTCCAGTAACCCCTACAGGGGGCCCCGGGTTTGGGGGGTTTTCTTTCCCTGGGGTTGGAGGGGGTTTCCAGGAAACCCCTGAGGGGGGCCCAAAAATTTTTTCCGTCCACAGGGGGGTTTGGGGGTTGTCCAGGGCCCCCACGCCCCTTGGGGGGCCACCCCCCCAAAAGTTTGGGGGCCCAATTTTGGCTTTTTATGGCCCTCCCCAGCAGTGGGGGGCCCCCCTGGATGGGGTGTTGGCTCTATGGCCCCTTCCAGCAGCGGGGGCCCCTGGTTTGGGGTGTTGGCTCAAAGGGGCCCCCTCCGGGCACTTTTGGAAACCCCTGGATGGTGGTGTTGGCTTATGGACCCCCCCGCAGCTGTGGAGCCCCCTGGATGGGGGTTTTGGGTTCAAAGGCCCCCCAGAGCGGGGGGGCCCCCCTGGGGGTTTGGTGTTGGCTCAAAGGCCCCTTCCAGCGTGGGGGGCCCCCCTGGATGTGGTTTTGGCTCTATGGCCCCTCCACCCGGGGGGAGGGGGGGAGGCCCCCGGGGATGGGGGGGGGTTGGGCTCTATGGACCCTCCAGCAGCTGTGGAGCCCCGGATGGTGGTTTTGGGCCCTCTATGGTTTCATCCAAACCCTGGGGGGCCCCCTGGATGGTGGTTTTGGCTCTAGGGCCCTTTAAAGGGGGGCCGGGTGGGGGCTTTTGGAGGGGGTTGGTGGTTTTTTGGGGCTTAGGGGACCCTCCAGCAGCTGGGGGCCCCCAAATTTTTTGGGATGGGTTGGGGGTTGGCTCTAGGGCGCCTCCACCCGCTGGAAAATGCAGCTTTTCCCAATTCCCTGGGGACGTCGGTTTTGGCCCTTTAAATAATGTCCCTTACTTTTTATTTCCCTTTCTTTTTTCCCACGCTTTATTTTCCCCTTATTAAAAAATCACTTTATAATTTACTTGCTCTTGTCTTAATAATCCTAGTTTGGCCCGGGTTTTCCTTTTAACCCGGGAAACGCACTATGGTGAAAATTTTAAGATTTAACTAAAGTTTTTATGTCATTGACAAAGGGGTTGCCTACCTGCTGCCTTTTGTAGTCCCCCATTACCCAGGAAACCCCTTTTCCGCCTGTCCATTTGTATTTGCCCCTTTTTAGCAACATTACCCTACCTGCTTCCATTTGTAGAAACCCCATTAGCTATTTTGAATTTTCCCGCTGCCCATTTGTGAAAGCCCTTTTTCCCTACTAGTAGCTCAAACTGCTGCCAAATTTGTAGTACCCCTTTTAGCTACTATTACCCCAAAAACTCTGCCCAATTTAGTACCCCCTAGCCTTCCCCATTTGTAGAACCCTATTAGCCCTTTTTTATCTGTGTCCATTTGTAGTACCCTATTACTACAGTAGCCCTTTGCTTCCATTTGTTTTGGGCCCATTAGCTCGATCCCCCTACCTCGCCCCTTTTGGAAACCCCCTATTAGTTTACTAATACCCCCTTTCGCTGTCCATTTGTATTTACCCCTTTTAGCTCCCGTCCCCTACCTGTGTCCATTTGTGGGTACCCCTTTTAAAGTACAGTCCCCTTTCCTGCCCCTTTTGTAGAAAATTTAAACCCTTGGAAAACCCCTTTAGCTACGAGTAGCCCTATCTGCTGTCCATTTGTAGTAGCCCTATTAGCTACTAGTAGCCCTACCTGCTGTCCATTTGTAGTAGCCCTATTAGCTACTAGAAAGCCCTTTTGGGCCCTTCCCCTGTCCATTTGTGTCCCCTATTACTATAGTACCCTTACCTGTGTCCATTTTTGTAGCCCTTTTAGAACGAGTACCCTTCCTGCTGCCCCATTTGTAGTAGCCCTATTAGTATGTAGCCCCCCCCCCCTCTGTTCCTTTTTGTAGTAGCCCTATTGGGCTCTAGTAGCCCTCCCTGTTTCCCAATTTTTTAGTGCCCTATTAGCTATATTCCCCCTCCTGCTTTTCCCATTTGTGGGGAGCCCTTTTTTAACAGCCTTAGGTGTTTTGAGAAACCAAATTTAAATCCCCAAAAGCTTTTTTTTATCCCTAAGCAATAAAAGTCCTTTTGGGGTTTTTGTCCATTACTTGGGAATTCCCCCTTCCCTCGCCCCTTTTTTTTTTCCAACTTTGAACCCAAGGGGATTTTATGACTTTACTACGGAAGTGGGCCCCAGGCTGTAGTATAGCCCATTGCTGGAACCCTTTATCGGAGAGGAAAAAACCAATTCTTAGTTACCCCACCTGTGTCCTTTGTTTTAGCCCATACAAGGGGGGTATTAGCTAGGTACCTTCCCTGTTTTTGGACCCCTTATTTTTGAAAAAGGGGTGATTTGGTTTTAAAAAAATTTTTAAAAAAAAGCAAAATTTCCTTTTTAAGGAAAAAAATTTTTAAACATTGGGATTGTTTACTTTATATGTTCTAAATATGGTCCCTGTAAAAAGATGTTGGGGACTGCGGCTACTAGGACGACAGCAGGCCTGCACAACTTGGGAGCTAAAATTGCCCAGGATCACCACCAAACCACCCCAAAACTGGGTGGTGCTGCCCATTTTGGGGAGAGGTTAGCGAAGCTTTTCCCCCCTTTTTTTTTTGGGGGGGAAAAGGAGGGCCCCTTCAAAATCCTGTGGGGGGGCCCCCCTTTGATTGTGCGCCGTATTTTTGTGCAGACCGGATCCCACACGCCCAGGGACAAAGTTTTCCGGGGCCCCCATTTTTGGCCCTTTTAAATTTTTCCCACGCTCTCAGCTGTTGTGCTGCGCAGGTCAGAAAACGTGGCCACCATCACCTCCAGGTTGTTACAAAGGATTGCAAAATACCGGGCCCAAACCCAAAAACAGCCGCCGCGGGGCCCCCCCCCCAAAAACCCTGCACCCTGCCAGGGGAAAAAAACAGCAAAAATTTCCCCCTTTTAGGAGACCCGAGCGTCGTTTGGCCCTGCTTTTAAACTTGACGAAGGGCAGGAGGAGCCAGGCCTCCCACTTGGGTCCTTTCTCCATCATGGAGTGCGCCTCCAGCCGCAGGATATTGGGGTGATTGAACAAGCGATGCATCTCCACCTCATGCAGAGCTTCTTTCCGACCCTTCCCGGCCCAATGGCCCCAAATTTACTTTTTAAAAACCAAAAAACCCCGCCCGTCGGGGAAACTCCCCAACCAAATCTACGTAGCTGAACCCCCTGAAAAAGAGCAAATAATTGACAGTAACCCATGAAACCACAGGGCGGCTCCAAGAGAGTCTCACATTTCTGGATATCAGGCCCTTCCAGTTTTCCAAAGGGTAAAAAAAAAAAAATATTTTTTTTTTTTAACAAAAAAGCCCCCCCCAAGATGAGACAAAAAAAGCCCCCCCTTTACTAGGCAGCACCAGAGTTTTTTCCCTATGAGCGTCACTACTGAGCAGAACTCATTGCGCTGCAGAAATAAATGTTGGACAAAAACCCCTTTCAATTGCCCTAAACCCCGGGAAAAACAAAAAGAACTTTACATTTTTCCCCCGGGTTTTTTTTCCCATTTTTTTTTTTTTTTAAAAATTTTTAAAAGGGGGTTGCCCTCACAACGGGGATCGCTGTTTTTTAAGGTTAAAAAATTTTGCAAAAAAAATTCTTTTTGGGCAATATTTTCCCCTTAAAACAGTTCCTACCTATTCCTAGATAGCGCCTCTTGAAAGGGCTGCATCAGCTCCTCAGGTCATTTTAAAAGCTACAGCCCCTGTTTGATCTCCCCTTTATAGGCTCCCCAGCACTGGTTGCAATAGCAACAGCCCTGTTCGATCTTCCCGATAGGTGCCAGCGCTGGTCGCTATAGTTACAGACCTTTTAAAGATCTCCCCTTTGGTTTAGGCTGCCAGCACGGGTTTGCTATAGCTACGAGGACCTTTTGTTTAGAGGTCTTCTCCCAAAATTCCCGGGCTGCCAGCACGGTTGCAATAGCTACAGACCTGTTAGACCCTCCCCTGATAGGCTGCCACACTGGTCGCTATAGCTACAAAACCGTTTGATCTCTCCGATAGGTGCCAGCACTGATTGCTTTAGCCACGGGACCGTTTGATTTTCTCCGGATAGGGGGCTGCCAGCCGGGTTGCTATAGCAAAACCGTTTTTTAACGGGCCCCCTTTTTACTCCCCCCAGCCTAGTAGTACCAGTAAAAGCCTCAAAAATTTTAAAAGGGTTGAAACCAAGAAAACCCGGAAACTGAGGTGAGATGAAGCAATGTAGTGAGACAACCCCTTAAAGTGAACTCATTCTGACTAAAACAATCTTTATAGACTTTGTGTGTTTCACATTCTAGGTCTTTTACATTATTGACAGTATTGCCTTAATATCCAGAAGGGGATGTTCACACGGCTTATTTGGACGCTGAATTTTCAGCGTCCAAACCAGCATCAAAACCTCGCCTGAAACGCGCTTCTTCAGAAGAGGTTTTAGAATCGTTTCTCTGTGTGTTTTTGGACGATGTTTTCAACACTGTTTTCATCCATACAAATTAATAGCCAGGGCAAAAACTGTGCCGAGAAACGCGTCTAAAAACGCACCGAGAGTTTAGACAAGGTTGTGAAGTTCTCTATTGATTCCTATTGGGATTTTCAGCCCTGAAAACGCTTCAAGAACGGACACGACACTTCTTTTTCAGCGCGGAAAAACCTTGTCGTGTGTGAACTACAAACACTGTTTTACATAGGAATCAACGAAAATGAACTGGGCCCTTTTGGAGCCTTTTTTTTATGCTGTTTTGGGAGTGGAAACGCTCCGGAAGCCGCGTCAAAAACAGCCGTCTGAACGTATCCGGGTACGTTCACACGGCTTATATGGACGCTGATTTTTTGAGCACCCAAAACAGCATCAAAACCTCGCCTGAAATGCGCTTCTTCGGAAGAGGTTTTAGATGCGTTTCATGAGGCGTTTTTTGGTGAGGTTTTGTTTCGAGGTTTCCAACACTGTTTTAACCAATATAAAATCTTATTATAAACGTGCCGAGGTTTTGAAGCTCATCCATTGATTCCTACGGTGATTTTCAGCGCTGAAAATGCTTCAAGAATTGACATGACGCTTCTTTTTCAGCTTCCAAACCTCATCGTGTGTGAACTACAACACTGTTTTACAATGAAAGTGAACTGGGGACGTTTTGGAGGCTTTTTTGATGCTGTTTTCGGAGCGGAAACTCTCCTAAACCCGCTCCGAAAACAGCATCAAAAGCAGCCATGTGAACAGACCCTAAGTGACAACAATCTGCTCGGCACCTCACCCCTTGCTACAACGTTCTGTATAGAAGCACCGACCTCCTGACGAGTGCACATGCCCAGTACATGGTTATCTGCTAGGCATACGCGCTAGTCAGGAAGCCGGCGTTTCTGTGCTGTCGCACTACTTTGTATACAGTGTCCATTTGTTCGGGAAGGGCGGCTACAGTATAGAAGCGCCGGCCTCCATGTCCATTACATAGTTATCTGCTGAGCATGTGTGCTATTCAGGGGGCTGGCGCTTCTATAGTGCAGACGTCTGCCACCCTCCCAGGACTCAGTGTTAGGGCTCGTTCACACGACGATTTTGTGATCCGTTTTACGGATCCGCAAAACGGATCTAACAATTGTCAGTGTGATTAACATTGCGTTCAATGGCAAAAGCGCATCTCTGTTCTCACGGGATATCGCCGATGCGCTTTTGAGGGCTCTCCTGCGCTTTCGCAAGGATGGACCAGGGGACGGGGGGGGAGCGGGGGCAGATTCGCAGGGGGGGTCGGAAG
>JAODAL010035275.1:0-43138 GCA_025379985.1 Phyllomedusa bahiana | reverse complement strand
TGGGGGGGCGTCAGGGCTGTGGGAATTGATCCCTAGGGCAGGGTGGTGAAAATCCTGGCCGAACCACGCCTATTCACTTGACAAAGGGTCAGTCTCTCCCTTTTGGGGTTGCAAGCAAGGTTTTCCCTTTGGGGGAACGAGGCCCCCCGCCGCAGTGAACACCCCTCTGATGCCAACAAATGCCGGGAGGCAGCTTCTCCACTGCAAACTCGGAGTTGGGGCCACACATCCAGTTTGGTGCCCAGTAGTCCAGTGGATCTTCAAAAGGGGGTGGCAGAGTGCTGCCAAAAGTAGACCACCACCTGCTGTTGGGGTCTGCTCAGGTGCTGCTGCTGCTAGTGAGTGCCCTCCTCATTAGGTGGGTGAAGGAACTGCCATCAACCACTCCAGTTTTGGGGTTGCTGCTGAGGAGCTGGTACTGCTTGTACCCCCCCCCCCCTTCCCACAGCACATTCAGGTACATGAGCACTGGAACCCCCCTTCCCCACCCCTGTCAGAGATGGACATGCTCCACATGGGAAAGCGGCCAACTGACACGGAGGATCTCTCTATAGTACTTGGTTTGTCCCCCCTTCTGCACTGAAAAAGCCCCCCTTTTTGGACCGGTAGGAGGGGTTCAAGAGGGTGGAGAGCCAGAAGTCATCCCCTCCCCGGATGGTGCTTTCGACTTTCACACCAGGAAAATCACAGCGGGGCCACTGCACAAGTACATGAGGGTTTTTCCCTGCCTCCATTTTCACTGTATACTGCCCAATGTTTGGGGGCATCTAAACCACTTCCTCATTCCATTTACCCTTTTCCGTTGCCCCCTCCTCCTTTCCTGTTACCGGGGTAAATAACCCTCACCAGACAATGCTTGTGCTCCAAGCCTCCTCCCCCATTTTCAACTCACCGGACTTTAGGCTGCGGATTTAGTCGCCACGCTCCGCCCCCGTCCAAACAGATTTTTTTCCCAGTTTTTTCCGGGACATGAAGCATGAATGACGTTATTCATCCCGTGGTCCTGGCGACGACAAAAAGTCCTTTAAATGGCCTCAGCAAAGGCAGGTGTCCCATGAGCTGCCACTGGGTGACATTAAAATTTCACAGGGGAAATCTGTCCGCTTGGATCATCAAAAATCGTTAATGGCCTTTTCTCTGTTCAAAGTCGACATGTCGGCTGGAAATTCCAAGGGGAACATCGCATACACTTATGTTTGGGGGAAGGGTTCGGGCCCTCAGCCAGGGGGGGTGTGCCCGGGTTTTTAGGGAATGAAAGTCATCCACAGTTTCCGCCCCCTTTTTTTGAATGTTTTAAGGGTTTAGGAACCCTTTTTTAAAAAGTTGAAAATTTTTGCATCAAGGGCGCATGGACCTTCCCCCCCCCTCGGGGGGCAGCATGGAACCCCCGTTTTTCCATTGTCCTCACCCCTGGTTCGATTTGCATTGGCGCGGGGGGAAAGCCACACATGATTTTTTCTGCATGACCGGGGGGCAGTTCCTCCCCCGGTGACTTCGTTTGCCCAGGCAAAAACCAGGTGTAGAACTGCGTGAAAACCGCTGGGGCCCGGCACATGTGGTATGATGGAGCAGCACTTGTGGAGGCTGAGGTGGTAGACATTGGCGCAGGAGCTGCAGTTTGACAATGTGGAGGAGAAAGTGGTGTCTCCAAGTTGTTGGTGTGGCTGGGCAGGAAGCACATTCACCTAGTGGGCCGTAAAGGACATGTAATGGCCCTGAAAGTAGATACAGCTCCACACGTCTGTGCTGCCATGCACCTTGGAAGAAACCGATAGGCTCAAGGACTGGCCCACCTTCTGTTCTACATATTTGTGAAGGGGTTGGAAACTGCCTTTTTGGAAAATAAATTACGGCTGGGACTCTCCACCTCGGTTCGGCACAAGCCATTATTTTTTCTGATGTGCAAGTCCACCATTTGGAAAGGAAGGACTGCAATACCAACAATTTGGGAAAAGGAGCATGGTCACCCTTCTGCATCTTACAATGGTTGGACGCATACTCGTTGAATGACTGCTGGCGCCATGAGTAGCGAGGAGCAGGAGCATCTGGACTGGGAGATGATTGCAAAGAGAAACAACTCCCTTCTGCAGAGGTGGTCGAGCCTTGACTGGCTGAAATGGCAAGCGTGCCACCAGGCGCTGCTGCTGCAGCAGCAGAATGGTCCACCACATCTGACACATGTTTCTCCCAGGCCACTGGATTGTGACGCTGCATGTGTTGACACAGGTCCGTGGTGCCAACGTCAGCTCCCTGGCCATGCTTCACTTTGTGCCCACAAATTCTACATATACACATGTTCAGCTCCTCTGGTGTCTTAGCAAAAAACTGCCACAAACCCGCTGAGTAGGTTTTTTTTAAACCACCAAACGCGCTGCACAGAGTGGCTACTAATCTGCTGTCCGCTGAAACCCCGGGTGTCGCTACTTTCTTGGGCCTGCGGAGCGGGTTTCTACCCCCGGGACGTTTTGCTCCCGACCTCGTCATTTGCTGCCACCCTGCTGACACTACCGACTTGCCTTGATTTAAAACCGCTGCCTGACGCGCAAGCTTACACCCCCTCTTCCCCCCAACCATGAATTTTGAAGCCCTTGCTTAAACCTGCTCCCAAGTGGGGATCGGCTACATCATAAACCCGATTTGGTTTTGCCCGCACTGCTATTCTCCTCTACGGTCTCAGTATTGCAGAGCCTGACTGCTTGCAACATAACCTCCCGTGCCACTCTGCATATCACTCCTTTCCGCCTACTGCAAGAAGCAGCAGGAGAAATTGAAATAATGGTGCAGAGAAAAAGGTCTGTATTTCTATACCAATACAAGACTATCAGGATTGAGTGGATTACTTGAATTTAAAATTCTCTAATACAGCAGGAGAAATTTAAATACTAGCACAGAAAAAGTGGTCTGTATTTCTATCCCAATAACAAATATCAGGATTGGTGGATTAAACTTGAATGTAAAATTCCCTAATAAAACCGGAGAAATTGAAATATGGCACAGAAACAGCGGTCTGTATTTCTATCCCAATACAGCACAACACTTTCAGGATTGAGTGGATTACTTGAATTTAAAATTCCCTAATACAACAGGAAAAATTTGAAATAATGAGATTTTGTGTAGCAGCGATACAAAAATACTGAGTTTTTTATTCAAATTTTAAACATAAAAATTGAATGTCCAGTGTAAACAGATTCCACACTTCACTTCTATATATTGTTAATATCATTTATCATTCACCTGGTGGTTCATTAAAGTATCTCCCTTTACTTTCCCGTAGTCGCCAATGGGAGATTCCGTCCGGAGTGGACTTATTGCATCCAGCGTCTGTGCTGTGTGAGCCTTCCTCAACACCCTCCCCTCTCAAACAGCTCTATGTCTTCCGCGACTTTTTTCGAGAGCTACACGACCTCTTTGTCAAGCATAAGAGGTAACCATAGATACATAAACTTATATATGATTCCTGTGTGTCTCAATTTTAAAATTCATTATCCTTAAAACAATAATAAATAAAAACAAGCGGTAATGCATCAGTATGACGCCATATAACATATTTATCTTTTATTCATTATATGCGTAATCCATTGTAGCATACTTTTTTGGTTACTTTCACTTTAGCAGCTGATTTGTTCAGAACTAAAAATTCAGGAAATAGACTTCCCCAATTTGCACTCTTCTTTTAAAGGCCATTAGGTGTTCAGTGTTTGCATTTTGTGGATCCAAAATACTTCTCTTTGTAACAATTTATTTTTTAAAATATGTTGTATCACTTGCTTCTACTTTTTCTAGAATACACCATTTCAGTTTCCCATACATTGTGTCCAGATTCATAAAAATGTCTGGCCACCGATGTTTTCCCCCACATTTTTTTTTCTACGTCTTTTTCCTTTTTTAAACCGGGTTTTTTTTTCCATTCTAGTTCTGAAAAAATTTATCTGTGATCTATGTTAAATTAATTCTCACTCTTGCTGGTCTTGTTGTTTGGCCAAATATATGCTTTCCCGCATTTTAGCATATAAAATGACATTGCTGGAATTGCACGTAAAATTTTTTTTTTTTTATAAATATAGGTACCCTTTTCATTGGATGAGATATTCTATCACCTTTTATTATTTAAATTAAAATTTTTGACACCCAAGACAACCATATGTACCTTTCCTTTGTGTTCCTATTAGTGTTTGTTTCTTTTTTTTTTTTTTGTTGTAGGTCTGAACTAATGAGGACATACCTACACTTTTCCCTCTCTGGTTATATAAATCAAAGGGGATCAAGAAATAGATTACCATATTTTGGATCTACCTGTAGTATAATAGCCACGATTTTAAAATACTTTTTTAAAATTATTTCTGCATGGAGATCATAGGTGGTAATGTGGGTTAATCCTTTGATCTTTTTGTTTTTTTTTTGTGTTTGCGTGTTTCCCCTCCCTATTAATTTTCCAAATTTCAATCCCCTATTTTTCTTAGTACCGTCTCATCGTCTCCCTCTATCAACAAATTTTTGTATTAGTTTCTTTTTGTTCCTTTGGTATCCTCATCTAGTGTAACAGTTTGCCTAATCCTTAAAAATTGCCCCTTAGGGATTCCTTTTATCAAATTTGGAGTATGTTGGCTTTGTGCATGCAAAGGTTGTTCCTCTCCATTTCTTTTACGTGCAAGTTGGTCTTCAATTTTTTATTTTCTAAAATAATATTGACATCTAGGTAGTCAATGGATTTTTTGGTCAATATGATTTTGTGAATTTTTTTAGGGGATGCACCGATTTATAATTCTACAAAAAAAGTTTAACATTCCCCTTATGTTCCCCCCAAAAAAAAATAGCAAAAATAAAAACCACAAAATACCCCAATTTTTTTGGTGTTTTTTAAACAAAATAAAAGGGATTAATTCCATTGGCCATAAATAATTGGCTTAAAACTGAGCTGCTGGAGAAAACTCATTTGTCAACCCTTGACCGCTTGTATAAAAATTTACTGTCAAATTTAAATTAATTTTTTGTAAATATGTTTAAAAATTTAGAAAAAAAATATTTGGTTGATAATTTGGGATTTTTTAATAATTTATTAATATCCTTCTATTAGGATTTTTGTATTAGATTTTTTGAATTAGGTATATTATGTTATATTCTCTTATACCAAATTTTTTAATTTTGTAATTTTCATGGTATCCCTTTTCATCTTAGGAATTTTGATATGGTTTTTAACAATATATAATATATTGCAAAGGGTATAGATAGAATATACCCCCACTATTTTTTTGGTTTTTAAATATTATTTTGGAACCATATATAAAATTTGGAATTGGTTTCTAATTTTGAGCAATTTAATAGTTTTTTTTTATCAATTTAAATTTCCCGATCTTTATATTTCAATATAAATTATCTACTTATTTTATAAATAATTTTTGGAATATATAGTATATAATAAAATTATTGCTATTGATTCTTCTTCTTTGTAAATTAAAAAAGTATTTTAAAATTGTGGCATACACTAAGGTAATCAAAATATGTCCCCCTTATTTTTGATTCCCTATAAAATATTTTACCTAAGGGAAAATTAAATAAGTCTTATTAGTTAGAACCTACAAAAAAACTAAAAAGAAACAAACACAATAGACAAAAAAGACATATTTTTCTTCTGCCAAAAATTTTAACAAATAATAAAAGTATAGAAATTAATCGCATCAAAGAAAGGGTACCTATAAATTTATAAAAAAAAAAATCGAGTGCATTCCAGCAATGTATATACAAATTATTGCTAAAATTCCCCTTACTGGGAAAGCATAAATTTGGCAAAACAAACAAGACCACAAGAGTGAGAATAATGAACAAAGAAAACAGATAAATTTGTTTCGAACTAAATGGAAAAAATCAGGTAATAAAGAAAAGGACGTAGAAAATAAAAAAATTGGTGAAACATTGGTGGCCAGACATTTTATGAACTGGGCAACAAGTTTATTATAATGCCATCCATTGTCCTACTTTTGGTTACTTCACTAGCAGCTGATGGCTCAACTAAATTCCGGTATAGACGTTCCAATTGCACTCTTCATTTAGGCCATTTGGGTCATTTTTTGCATTTGGGGGGATCCAAAACACCTTCTCTTTGTAAAAAATTAACTGTATTTTATTAAATGTGGATTTGAAATGGGTTTCTAGAAAAAGTAGAAGCAAATGGGTAACACATATTTTAAAAAATAAATTGTTACAAAAAAGTATTTTGGACCACAAAATGCCAAAAACTGACACCGTAATGGCCTAAAATGAAGATGCAATTGGAAGTCTATACCTGAATTCTAGTTCTGAACAAATCACGCTAGTGAGTAACCCAAAGTATCTACATAGGATACGGCATATAAGAATAAAAGATAAAATTGTTATATGGCCGTCATACTGAAGCATAACCCGCTTGTTTTATTTTTTTTGTTTTAAAGATAATGAAAAGTACATTGAACAACACAGGAATCATAAAAGATGATTGTATCCTAGTGTACCTCTATGCTTGACAAAAGGCGTGAAGCTCCCCGAAACGTCCGGAGAAATAGAGCTGTTTGAGAGTTGAGGTTTGAGAAAGCTCACAACAGCACAGAACGCTGGATGCAATAATCCACTCCGGGCGGCAACTCCCATGCGACTACGCAAAGTAAAGGAGATACTTCAATGAACCACAGTTAATGAAAATGATAATACCATAATAGAAAGGAAGTCTGAATCTTTACACTGGAACATTCAAATTTTTATGTAAAGATTTGAATAAAAATTTAATGTTTAAACGGGGAAACTCGTGTATATAACCCCATAGTTGCACTAAAATTGGAGGCATATTGAAAGCAGGTGGGGGACCTGCAGCGAAGGGATAAACTGTGGTTCAATAATAAAGGTGCATTCAAAGAAAATTTTAAAACAGATACTGAGTAACAGAACGAAGGTAACAGACTTTGTAATGGGCCTTTTTTTTTCCCCTTCCCCCCATCGCTAATTAAAGCCGAATAATAGAGCTATGCATGCAAACAGTCAGGGACGAAAGGGGCTGAGAGGAGCCTCAGGTTCCGTTCCTTACATAAAGTAAAGTGACATCACAGAATCCCCGCCGTCTCTGATGACTTCAAACCTCGCACATGCATTGAGGATCCCTCTTTTTTTCCTCCTAGAGTTCTTTTCCCCATGTAACTCCATGTTCTTTCGTCCATTTTTTAAAAAAAGACGCTTCGTTCCCGCGAATCATCATAAACTTTGTGAAGAACCGAAGATTTCCTAAATTTAAATGAATTCCCTTCGTTAGAATCATTGCCCATTCTAATAGTGCCTCAGGCGTCGGGCCACTCCCTGAATGTTCAAGGGAGGGGTTTCAAGGTGGGGACCTTCAAAAGGTAAGCCCAGTTGGGGACTGAACCATGGATTCTGACAAAATTGGGAGAAGAAAGCTGCTCTAACAAATCCAAAACCAATTCATTGACAACTTCAGGCCTGTTTTAAAAATCTGTTCATTTGGGCACCAGGGGGTTGTGAGGGTTACTCCCCCGGGGTAAAGGTCGTGTGATACATGTTTTTGGGGGGCTGAGTAGTAACCAGACCACTGAAAGAAGGGTCTCGTATGTTAATTAAGGGGGTAACAACCGCGGTTTTATGTTATTTTTATTCCTGTTTTCCTTAATGGGGTAAAGATTTGGGGAAAAAAAGCTGGTAAACCCCTCAGTTTTGAAAAGAAGCCTGAGTCAAGACGGTGTAAATAGGTGCCATATCTTTTTAAGAAAAGACAGTTTATTCCAAAGAAAATTTCCCGAACTGTCCAAGACATGGCTAGACACATAAAACAGGAACTTACACGACAATATACATAATCACAGGCTCCAGAAGTATGCACAGGGCATAACTCACCCCTGAGGGGCCTATCTGGGCTGGCTGCCTCAACAATTATTCAAACCCTGGCAATCAAAAGTTTACAATTGTATGCCTTGCACGTCCACAGCTGGGGTTAAAACCCCCCGTCAGACAAGGTCACTGCTAGAACAAGCTTTTTAAAAGGGGTTTTTGCCCAAAACGTTAGTTACTAACCTCCTTTTCACACGGGTAGAATATAAACAAAACCTGCTGTGTCATAAGCGCAGGGGGGAAGGGAGGGGGGGAGCAAGAGTAGGGAAAAAGGGACTCTAAACTTAACTCAAATAATAACTTTACAACATTATTTATACAGAAAGCACAGGCTCATACCTGCACTTTCCCCCCCCACCCCTTGAACTCATTCATTTTCCCTTCATCAATAAAAGTTTTCACCTTTACGCACCTGTCAGTCCTCTGGTCGTCAATGCAATTTTTCCCAGTAACAAGGGAATTTGAGAAAGTACTTTCACAGCTTCATTTTTTGTAACCCCCATAATTAAAGAAAAGTGATTAAAACCCATTTTGGGGGTTTTAAAACTTGGAAAAAAACCCCTTTAAATCCTACCAAGTGCACTGTGATTGCTCCATGTGTTTTTCATCTGTCCTCACAGCAGTTATTGCATGTACATATGCTTCATGACTACAATGAATATATGTATAAGTTTAGTGCTGGTAGACATTTACAATTGTGGGCTGGTAGTTTCTGAGGTTTTCATCATATCAATTTTGGTGACAGTATGAATGGGGTTTCTAACAGGCCTTTCTAAATAGTTTTAAGGTAGTGAAAATGGCAGAATTATGAACCTTTCTTCAAAACAGTTCATGCATACGGGGCAGTGTATCCCAAAAACAAACCAGTTGCTCAGGCAGACCACCGTTAAACTTGGTCTGGCTGTTCAACTTTCTGCGCCTAGATTTGGCATTAAGAATCATTAATGTGTCTAATCCTATGATTGTGGTGTGACACGCCCCCAGAACTCCCCAAAACTTTGGCGCAATACAAAGGCACTAATCGTGACAAAGTTTGGAGTGCAGCTGTTCATACATTCTTTTTGGCTCAAAGTACACTAGAAAACTGGCGCAGCCTTGTTCATACATGTCGCCCTTAGTCTCTGAACTGTTGCACTAGGGGTCACATTTATGAAAGGGTTTTTCACCCTTTTTCTGGCATACAATGCACCTAACTGAGCCAGCTATGATGTCTAATGCTTGACACTTTCTAATGCGCCTAACCCATGAAGGAGTTTGGGGGCATTCAGAGGGGTTATTGGGAGGGCTTGTCGCACCACACTCGCAATATTAGAGACTTATATGAATGTAGTTCGACAAAGCTAGGCGCATTTTTGGGCTCCGACAAGCAACCTTTCAAACTGTGATCTACCTGAGCCTGGGGAGTAAAGTGAAGCAAGTTTTAAACTGTAAGGGGCAAAAATGTCCAATATTTCTAATCTTACACAAGCACATTAATAAAAAGTAATATATAATTATCAAACTGTTTAAAATTTAATTACTTAACTTTAATGAAAAAATTATCATATAAAATTAATATAAAAATATATAATATCCCCAAAATATAGAAATATCTCCTATAAAAAAAATTTAAAATTCATAGAATCTTAAACTAATTTTACATTAAATAACCCACTGCATATGTTGTTCAGATTTTTATATTTCAAATTTTTACTACATTACATTTGAAATATATTTTTGCTGCTCTCACCCTTTATTCTACATACAGCAAGAGCCAGCATAGCAAAGGTCTTGGTGGGACCTGTGGTCCACCAAGTAAGATCAGTACCAATAGTTTCTATTCACTGAAATGCTAAATCTAAGTACTTTTCTCTTATTTCCAGCCTGT
This sequence comes from Phyllomedusa bahiana, assembly GCA_025379985.1. Lineage (NCBI taxonomy): Eukaryota > Metazoa > Chordata > Amphibia > Anura > Hylidae > Phyllomedusa > Phyllomedusa bahiana. Next base: position 33,408 of record JAODAL010035275.1, on the reverse strand, counting down.
CTATAACCTTAATACATGTAAGGCGCATTACTTACATGTTAGGCGCATTCTGTAATGCGCCTCACACATAGGCGAGGCGCTTCAAACTTTAGACTCCATTTATGAACTCACAAAAACCACTTTCATATATCAGGCGCTATATACACTGGAAATGAGACTATTCACTTCGACGCGCCTTCCTTCATACATGTCGCCCTAAGTGCTTCAAATACACTGTCTCTGTTCCTATACCAAGAGATAATCTCTTTACTTCTGCACCAAGAGTTCTCACTTAATTTCCCCTGACTTTGAAGCCTACTTTCTCTCCAGCTGATATGTCTCATTATTAGGCACATTCAACTACCAATCTTGCATTACTCTCCATATGTGCCTAAGAATGCCTGTTTCAATGTCTCTAGTGGGATTTCTTTCTCACCACTTTCATCCACAGCCAAGTTCACTGTCTTTACAGGTCGAGGACTAGTCGTCATTCTCTGCAGTTTTTTTGACCACATGGTTTTAAAAGCAACTTGTATTTTCTATTGAGGTCAATAGGAATAGTTTCCTTTAATGTTTTCCACATGGATTTGAAGCCGGAATCTACAAGTCATACAAAATCAGACATGTCAAGAAAGCTGACAGCTCTTCAAATATAATCTGCAACATGTATGGTAAGTTCTTCACAATATGATTTCACTTTTAAAAGGGTTTGGTAGACGTAAAATACCCGGGATTGGGTTTAACAAAAATTTTTTAAATTTACAAAATATATGATAAAAGAAATGAATATTAAATGAATGACAAGAAAGACTCAATTTGTAAAAGCCTTTTTCCAAAAGGGCCCCCCGAAAAATTTCCCGTCTCCCTATCAACCTTTTTTTTAAAAAGGGCAGAAATCTATATTTTTTGCTCATATTTTAACATTTAAAAAAGCCTCAATGAAAAATTTTTAATGCCTATGAAGGGTAATTTCATCTTCCAAAATTCCCACAGTGCCCCATTTCTCCCCCTTAATTATATAAGCCAGCATTTAAATAATTTGATTTTCATTCATTTTTATAAAGATATGTGGTAAAGAAGAAAACTGAAACATTGAGAAAAAAAGAAATTTTAAATTTTTTGGAAGCTAAAAATTGTGAGGAAAAAAGTAAAATATATGTTTTTTCCCCTTTGTTGGTTTTGCTATTTTTATTACTTTTCCGATTACAATTTTCTTTTGGGACCTCTTTTTTCAAAAAATCTTTTTTTTAAAGTTTTCCCTCTTTGTACTGAACGAAAACCAGAATTTTTAAACAAAATACCCCTATTTTTGTTTTTTTATAAAATTAAAACCCATACACCGACGGGCAAAAAATAATCACAATAAAAGAAAAAACCCATCTCATTTTTTTTGTTTTGGGTTAAAAAAAACGAGAAACATCCCAAAGAGGAGGGGGGCTTTTTGTGTTTGGTTGTCAGCACTTTTTGAAAAGCTATTTTCTTTTTACGACTAAGATATGTTTGGCTGAAAAAAAGTACATGCATACTGTTTTTGCGGCGCAGAAAAGGAAAGAAAAGAATTTATTTTCCCTATTTTGTCCTCTTGTAAAGCCAATGATTTGGGTAATAACTATTCTACATAGCCAAGTATGTAAATACCCTTGCTATTTAATTTCTATTTAATAAGTTGCGAATAAAATGGAAAGGGAAGAAATTTTTTTCAAACACGTACAAATGCCCTTTCCTTTTTAAAGGGTTTATGTGGGGCCTTTATCAGTTGGCCCAAAATGATTTAGAAAAGGGAAAAGTTTTTTTCCTAAAAGATATGCTATCCCCCTTCTGTCAATAAAAGCTCCTTTAAAAGGGCCGCTGATTTTTAAAAAAGGGTCCCGTTTTAGGGTTTAAAGGTGTATATTACAAGCCCATTTCATACATCTAGGAGGAAGCTTTCCTATGCAGGTAAAAAAATGTTTGGCACAAATAGCCCCCTAATTTGATTAAAAAAGTCTAAGGTTTTTTCCCAAAAAAGTTAAACCCAAACAAAAAAGGTAAGACTTTTAAAAATGTTTATCTTTTTTGTTAAAATACCGTGTTAAAAAAGTTTACAAGAAATTTTAAATTTATTCCATTCCAAACCCCGTATTTCCACATAAAAACCAAAAAATTTATATTTTTTTCTGGTTAGCTTTACCCCAACCCCTAAAAGAAGGCCCCCAGTGAGATGGATGTGAAATTTGGGGGAACATTAAAATCAAATTTTGGGGGTTCTAAAGAGTCCCAAAATTTTTTTTCCCTTAAAGGGGTGTTTCAATACTAACAAAAAAGCTTGTTAGTCCGTCAGAGCATGATAAAAAATAGAGAAAAGAAGACAACACACCTTGTAAATGCACTTGTTTCATGCTGTCTCTGTGATTTATTCTTTATGTGACTGCGCAAACCCCTTTGACATCCCACAGATTCCAAACTTAAAAATTGTTGGGACAAAAAAGTCCAAAATCGACGAGATAATTTCCCCCGGTGAAAAGCACAATCCACAGGAGCCACTTTAAATTTTTGCTACATGTTTTTAAAATTTTGGGGGAAAAGGGGAAAGCCCTTGTACATCCCTTTCCGTTTTATGGAAAAACTTCAAAAGGTTAAATGGTCCAAATTAAATTTAGTAATTTTAAGAACCCTTTTAAACAATTTTGGGCATTTCACCCTGGGCCCTTTAAAAACCCCTTTCCCCAAAATTGGGCGAACCCCCAAAAACCCAGCGGGAGGTTTCCCTTCCCCCAATTGGGAAATATAGTTTAAAGTTCTGGGGGATCCCGGAATTGAAACGAGCTCCGGGACGATCACAAAAAAGGGACAAGCATATAATTTCCACTTGGGCCCCATGCCGGGAACACCCCCCGGGTGGAAATTTGGGGTGCCCGGCCCCGGGGGATTAATAGAGATGGGCGAATTGGGGTTCTAACGAAGTTGGGAAATTTGTTTTTTGAATTTCAAAGGGAAACTTTGATTCTGCATGTAATAGAAGTTTGGGGTAATTTGCGGGAACAAAGCGTGTTTTTAATTGATAAAATGGCTGCAAGCACATGGCGCTACATGGGGCAAAGAACTCTGGGTGGAAGAAAGGAACACCCTTAATGACATGTGCAGAGATGAAGCCAATCAGAGACCAGCGGGATTCTGTGACATCACCGCAATATATAAGTCCGGACGCGATGCTCGCTCCTCACACTCCTCTCGTTGTGCCTTGCTCCAGCTGCTGCATAGATCTCACACAAAAGAAATCTGTTTTTAACAGCGATTTTTTGGGGGGTGTAACTACTTTTATCAGAGACTGCTCCTCTTCCGTTATAATTTTGATCCAGTTTGTGGGGTATTGTAATTGAAGTCCAGTGTAGGTCCAATTCTGCTCCATATACATTTTAATGTCATCTGGTCAGTTCTGGAGCACATTGAATATCCAAGGGTTGTCTAAGCCTGTTTGTGCTTTCATATTCAATAAAAGAAATGGCTTTTTTACACGCCACATACTAGTTAATTTTTTCCTGCTGAATTCTGTAGCACAATTTATATCCAAGGGTTATCTAAGCCTGTTTGTGCTTTTGAAGTCAGTAAAATACACAGCGTTTTAACACGCCACATACCAGTTAATTTTTTGCTGCTGATTTCTGTAGCGCAATTTATATCCAAGGGTTATTTAAGCCTGTTTGTGCTTTTGTAGTCAGTTAAATAAACGGTGTTTTTAAAAACCAAAGACTAGTACATTTTTCCTGATGATTTCTGTAGCATAATTTATATCCAAGGGTTAATTAAGCGTGTATGTGCTTTTGTAGTCAGTAAAATACACAGCGTTTTTACACGCCAGATACCATTTAATTTTTTTCTGGTGATTTCTGTAGCGCAATTTATATCCAAGGGTTACCTAAGCCTGTTAGTGGGTTCATTTGGAGTCAAATACAGGGTGTGTATTTATCATATACAGATATCTTCATCAAACAGATTCTGTAAATTTTTGATCAAACAGTATGTCAGACAGAGACGTGGCAGGCTCTTCACATGCGAGTGGCAGTGGCACAAACATACCTGCAGCAGGCGCAGGTCGCAGCACAGTAAGGGGACATTGCAGCGGGGGTCAATCGGTGAGGCCAGAACTGTCGGTGTCATCTAGGGGCCATGTGTTGACCAGCAACCCAAGGGTTCTTGATTGGTTGACTAGGTTATCCACTTACTCGCAGATGACATGTGACAATCCAGCTAAAAGTCAGTGGGAACGTCAGACACAACCCTTAGTTGGCATGGTCCGGGAGCAGGTCATCGGCCCTCACATGTCCACAACCCGCCTCTGTCCCATCCGGTTCCCTCAGCCAGAGTTCTACTATGTGGTCTGGGCTCAGTGCCACTATACAGCGAGGATGAACAATTCGAGGACAGTCAGCAGCTACTTGGCAGCGAAGAAATGGGGCTGATATCCCCTGCCTCTTGCAGGAGGCAGCACAGTATGGATGTGGAGAGTGGCATGGGAGGTTATGGTGTTAGGGTTCAGCGTCTGCATACCAAGACCGTTGAGGAGGACAGCAGTGAAGATCCAACAATAATCGATGATGATGTAGTCGACCGCACTTGGGAGCCGGGTGAAGCAAGGGCTTCATCATCTTCAGGAGAAGAAGGCGTCAGCTTGTGCGTTAGGCAGCAGCGTAGCCAGCAAGTGGGTACTGTGGCCATGAGTCAGCAGGGTAGCAGCAATGCGAGGTCGGGAGCCAAATGGCCACGGGGTAGAAAACCCGCTTCGCAAGTCCAGGAAAGTAGCGGCACAGGGGCTCAGCGAGGCAGCGGCGATAGTAGATACTGATTTCAGAGCGTTGGCTGTAAAATCAGCTACTCGGCGGTGTGGCAGTTTTTTGCTAAGATACCGGAGGAGCCGAATATGGGTATATGTAGAATCTGTGGGCAGAAAGTGAAGCGTGGCAAGGGAGCTAACATTGGCACCATGGCCCTGCATCAACACATGCAGCGTCATCATCCAGTGGCCTGAGACAAACGTGGCTCAGATGTGGTGGTCCATCCTGCCACCGCAGCAACAGCAGCAGCAGCGCCCAGTGGCACGCATGCCATTTCAGCCAGTCAAGGCTCCACCACCTCTGCAAAAGGGAGCTGTTTCTCTTTGCCATCATCTCCCGGTGCAGATGCTCCTGCTCCTCGCTACTCATGGCGCCAGCAGTCGTTCAGCAAGGCGATTGCAAAGAGACAACAGTATGCGTCCAACCATCCTAAGGTGCAGAAGCTGACCTTGCTACTGTCCACCTTTCCAAATGGTGGACTCTGCACCGTTCAGAGAACTAATGGCTTGTGCCGAGCCAAGATGGAGAATTCCAAGCCATAATTCCTTTTCCAAAAAGGCAGTACCAGCCCTTCACAAATAGGTAGAACAGAAGATGGGCCAGTCCTTAAGCTTATCGGTTTGTTCCAAGGTGCATGGCAGCGCGGACGTCTGGAGCTGTAACTACGGTCAGGGCCAGTAAATGTCCATTACGGCCCACTGGGTGAATGTGCTTCCTGCCCAGCCACACCAACAACTTGGACAGGAGACGCCACTTTCTCCTCCACGTTGTCAAACTGCTGCTCCTGCTCCAATGTCCGCCTCCTCCTCCACCACCACCACCATCTCAACCTCCACAAGTACTTCTCCATCATACCACATGTGTAGGGCACAGCGGTGTCACGCAGTACTACACCTGGCTTACCTTGACAGATAAAGTCACACAGGGGAGGAACTGCTCCACGTCATGCAGCAAGAAATCGATGTGTGGCTTTCTCCGCACCAACAGCACAATGGAACCATGGTGACAGACAATGGGAGTAACATGGTGTCCGCACGTCACCTAGGAGGGCTGAGCCAATCTGGTTGTGAAAAGGTTCCTGAAGTCTTCCATCGATCTTCAGAAGATTCTGAAAATGGCCAGGATACTGTGCATGCACTTCATCCATTCCTACAAAGCTAGGCACTCCCTTCTGGATTTGCAGCAGCAGAACGCCCTCCCCCAACACACGCTGATATGCGATGTTTCCACCCGTTGGAATTCCAGCTTGCACATGTTGGACCTACTGTATGAACAGAGAAAGGCCAATAACAATTTTTTGATGATCCAGGCGGACAGGAGTACTCTCCTGTGTAACTTTGATGTCAGCCAGTGGCAGCTCATGCCTGACACCTCCCTGCTGCTTCATGTCCTGGAACAGATGCTGAAAAATCTGTCTAGGCAGGGGACTGGAGATGTGGCAACTACATTTCGTGGCCACATGAGTCCGGTGGGGACTGAACTGGAGGAAGAGGAGGGGGGGACATTGGAGCACAAGCATTGTCTGATGGAATGAGTGGTTTTTCTACCCAGGAAACAGGACAGGAGGAGCAGGAGCAGCTGGAGGAGGTAGATGGAGATGAGGAAGACGAGGCAGATGACCCCCCAGCACCATGGCAGTATACAGTGGAGATGGAGGCAGGGAGTCCCTCAGAGTCACTTGTGCAGATGGCTAGCAGCATGCTGATCTGCCTGGCTAGTGACAGCTGAATAGTCAACCATCCGGCAGAGGGATGACTTCTGGCTCTCCACCCTATTGGACCCTCGTTCCCGGTCCAAAATGGGAGCATTTTTCCCAGCTGCTGAGCAGGAGGACAAACTCAAATACTGTAGATAAATCCTCCGTAGTCAGTTGGCCACTTCCTATGAGCAGCATAGTTCATCCACTGCCACGGCTGCTGTGGGAAAGTTGGGGGTAGAAGCAGTACCAGCTCCATCAGCAGAAACCTAAGTCTGGAGTCGCTGATGAGCAGCTTCCTTCACCCGCCTAGTGAGGAGGACACTCTCCAGCAGCAGCAGGACCTGGAGCAGACCCTGAGCCAACAGGAGGTGGCCTACTTGGACAGCACTCTGCCACCCCATTAGAAGATCCGCTGGACTACTGGGCAGCCAAACTGGATGTGTGGCCGCATCTTGCAGAGTTTACAGTGGAGAAGCTGTCCTGCCCGGTCAGTAGTGTGGCATCAGAGCGGGTGTTCAGTGCGGCGGGGCCATCGTTACCCCGTGGAGAACCCACTTGTCCACCGGAAATGTGGAACAATTTACCTTTGTCAACATGAATCAGGCATGGATCGGCCAGGTTTTCCACACACCAATGCCTTAGGCATCAGATTACATCATGACACCTCACCAAAACTTTGAGAAATTAGTCTGGATTCAAATTACCTGCCTCAGCCACTATTCTGATGCCGCCACCCGCCTGTTGCCACACATCTGCTGCCAGTTCCTCAATCTGCCTACCACCATCTTTACCAGGGACTGGTATATCCACCCACCTCCACACTCTGTCATTGTGCCACTCTATGACCTCATGCTGTTGCTGTTGTTGCTGCTGCCGTCACCTCCACACCCTGTCATTGTGCTACTCTATGACCTCATGCTGCTGCTGCCGTGACCTCCACACTCTGTCATTGTGCCACTGTCCCCCAAGCACTGTGGCAGTATACAGTTGAGATGGAGGCATGGAGTTCCTCAAAGTCACTTGCGCACATGGCCCGCAGCATGCTAATTTGCCTGGCTACTGACAGCCGAATAGTCACAATCTGCCAGAGAGATGACTTCTGGCTCTCCACCCTCTTGGATCCTCGCTACCGGTCCAAAATGGGAGCATTTTTTCCAGTTGCTGAGAGGGAGAACAAACTCAAGTACTATAGAGAAATCCTCCGTAGTCAGTTTGCTAACGTTTCAAAACCATTTTTGGCCAAGGCAATTCTAACTCCATCAGCTTCATCATTAATACCTAAAAAAGTTCCAAAGGAGCTTATTATGAAGTATTAACGTAGTATTTTGAATCCACTTTCTGCGTGACACCAATTTGTTCAAATGTAGCATATGGAACTTGAACTGAAGGAGACCCTAACTACAGGGAATGTTTTAGGTGCTTATTTTGCATTCGGTGCCATTAGTGATGGAAATTAGGACAAAACTGGAATGGGAAGCAAAAGCAAATGCTGAAAAAGTACCTTTAGATGAGCTTCTTCAGTATGAAGAATGTGAATCGCATGTCCAAATTACAGAGAGTAAAAACCACCTCCGGGACTATGAAATAAATAATAATAATCTTTAGAGCCTACAGAGAAAGCGTTTCCTTGAGCCTTGTCTGTCATATCCATGTACCGTACCTCTTGCCTTCGTCCCTTGACCGCGATCCTTGCCGGCTGTCCGGACCTTACACTTGTCCCTGACTTACACCTCGGCTTTGACGCTATCGTAGGATCTTAACCCTCAGCTTGTTTTTTTTTTTTCCAGTTGGGGCTGCCATGACTTTATCAGGCTACATTCCCGCTTTAGTTTTTTGGTCAGTTTTGCCCCCGTAAGTGCCCAGGGAATTTTAGAGTGAAGCGATTCTAAGAGAGGTGGCAGTCATGTGCATGTCATACTGAAAACAGCATTGTATGAAGACCATACCAAGCTCCATTTGCATATTTAAGCAGGGCACAATGTTATACAGCACCCTAGAGGCTCTCTGCAGCCAGGAAATAGCTGTTTTTTTAACGCGATTCGTCCCGAAGTAATTTGGGTCAAAACAAATTTTGTCAGAAAATTCGGCAAAGTCGGCAAATCGAATTTTTGAGAAATTCGCCCATTTCTAGTGATTAAACCTTCAGCTCTGACTATTTATTAAGATCACCGGAGCCAAGTTACAGGCAGAAGAAGGGAGCTACTCTTGCCTGCTCTCGGCGAGCAACGATCGTACCACTGCTTTCTCCTATCAGACAGCCAGGAAATGTAATAAACACTTCCCTGAGTCTCTGTGATGTCACCATGGCAGGGTGATTGACAGTCGCCATGGAGAAAAGTGAAACACAAACGCGAAAAATAAAATAAAAACACGAACACCACACTTTTTGTCCATAAAATAAACAAAGTACACATATTTGGTATTGTCTCGTGCAAAATGACCTGCCCTATCAATATGTCATATAACTAACCTGCATGGTGAACGCTGTTACAAAAAAACAAAACAATGAAAGAATTGTGATTTTCGTTCATCCAGCAGCACAAAAAATGGAATAAAAAAAGATAAAAAACCCACATAAATGGGGCAAAGTTGTACCAATTAAAACATGGGCTCATCCCGCAAAAAAAAAAAAAATCCTTACACAATTCTATATATGGAATAATAAAAAGTTATGGCTATTATAAGATAGCGATGCATAAATATTGTTTTATACAATAAAAACATTTTTTTAAATGCTTTAAAATAAAAAAATACTCAGGGAGTAAAATTAACTTGTCACGGATACTACATGGTGAGCCCTGGTAAAAATAAAAACTCTACTAGGATTGCAGTATTTTCTTCATCCTGCCTTCCAAAAAATGGATTTAAAACTGATCAAAAGCCTTGTCCCCCCAAAAAATATAAATAAAAACATCAACTGATCCCACAAAAAACAAGCCTCTACACATCTCCGTACACCGAAAAATACAAAACGTATGGCTCTCAGATTATGACAGTGCAAAAACGTGGTTTCCTTTTTGAATAAAAGTGTTTTTATTATGTAAAAGCAGTAAAACAAAAAAGAGATATACAAATTGGGTATCGCTGTAATTGTATCAACCTGCTGAGTAAAGCTAGGATGCCATTTATACTGCACTGGGACCGCTGTAAAAAAATTTAAATAAAAAACACTACCAGGATTGCTGTATTTTGTTCAAAATGCCTTAATAAAAAGTGATCAAAGTGCCGGACCCACAGAAATCTCAAGTGCATTCCCACATAAAACAGAAAGAGAAAACACAGCAGTCCCATGTAAGATGTGCAGTCTTAAATCGGTGGGCCCACATAAATCTCATGTGCAGTCCCACGAAAAAAAGAAACTCTTGTGAGACAGATGCGAGGTCCCACCTAAACCACTTGTGATACACATGTGCAGTCCCATGTAAACACAAACAGATAAAGCATATAGTTTTGATCTGTAGAGATCAGAGGTGTAATAATCTGCAGGATATATCACTGTGTGAGAGAGACAGAGAAAAAAAAATCACCCATCTGTTCCAGAGTCCTGTATATCAAATGCCCATTCTAGTTACAAAGTATGTAGAGAGAGCGAGAAATTTAGATACGTGAGTTACACGTAGCTTTTCACTTCCAATGATTCCAAAGACAGCTGAGATTCTCCTCCTTACCCCAAGTCACACAGAATGAATCATCACATGCACACTTTGAGGCGTGTCTGCAGAGAGAGAAGATACACCCTGTTGGGAGGAGAAACACGCCCTTCCATTTAACAAGCTCTTCTTGGCAACCAGTATAAAACATTGACTACTGCTGTCACGAGACAGCCCCTTTAACTAGATTTTATTTTGTCAAAATTATACAGAACTCAACAAAAGAAACATATGCATGTCTCTATATGATGGGGAAACTATGGCATCTTGGCAACCTTTAGATTCTATGTTTATGGCATTGATTCAAGGATAAAACATCTTCATATCTACAGAATCTCAGACAGCCAGTACAAAAACATCCAAGCTGAGGAGCAGTTTCTGTAACACAGAGGACATAGCTCTGCCATGTGCCCAGATCCTTACACAGAACGCTTCAGTTGACCTTGTTGTTCATAGCTCAAAAGGGCTAATGTTTCCCATCAGGGAGAGGCACCATGTTGGGGTGTGGAGAATTATTTGCTGTTACCACTCCACTGAAATGTAAATAAATTCTAAGAGGCTTACAGAAAGAAGATCTGGGATTTTACAGTACCACCTGTTGGATGTAAAATTCTTCAAGCCATAGTTGACTCACTGAACCTTGAAATGTGAAAGGGATTAATAAAGCTATGCCACCTAATTATTCTGTAGACAGCTGAATAACTTACTTACCTTGATCTAACCACTGAAATTTAAACATATTCTAAAAGTCTAATGGGTAAAAAGCTGGTCCTCCACAGTGCCACCTACTGGATGTAGTGTTCCTCCAGTCACATCTGAATCACAGAGCCTTGCAATGTGAAAAGAAGTAAAAAAGCCATGCCACTTAGGTCATCTGATTTGGGGTGTATCCCTCTATGTTGTTCATAGAAATTTAAATATTTATATTTAATATGCTAATGAACCCATTGGCTTGAATTTGGCACAATAGTATTTCTTGCAATAAATAAAACAACTGTTTTGAAAGGTTAATTATGATGGCTAATAATAAGATAATGTGATGGTATTGTTTATTTACAAATTATGCCATTTCTTTCTTTTATGATTTGAATACAGAAAGAAAACACAATAAAAAAAATAGCCAAGAAACATACATAAATTGAATTTGGAATGTGAAATAAAGGTTTAGCAATACATCACACGTAAAATAACTTTGTTTATTGCTTTGAAATTTATAGTTGATGATAGTGGTTTAGATTAGAAACAAAGGTAATGGAAAAGTACAGTCAAAAGGAAAAAGAACAAATCTTGAAAAATGCATATGAGAAAATTGAACGGTAAAGGATGAGTGCTGTGCAAGTTGCACTGGTTCTCTTTTTAATAAGAATCTATTGATTTGAGTAAAGGTTGTGACAAAGTTTACTAAAAAGTAAATAAAGGCTTTTGTAAAAGAAAATGCGCAAACCAATGAACTTTACCAGTGCATACTCATATCCAAAGATGTGACAATTCAAATAAATGAAATGTAGCAAAAAATGTATCTTTGTTGCTGTATCATATAAATGTTTTCTCTAAATCTCCTTTTGTTTTTTATTTGCTAATATTATATTAAAACTGCTTCTCTGCAGTATTGGTTTGTTGATTGTCCGGTACTTACATATTTCTACCAATGCAGATTTCAAATCCATGTCATATATATATATATATTAATATAAATATAATATATATATATATATTATATATTATATATATATATATATAAAAAAAAATAAGTGATCTGTCACTTATTTATACCTTTTAAATGTGCATTCAATGTGGAAAACATGATTGGCCCCATTGAAGCATGGAAAATTTAATGGGTTTAAGCTGCACTTTAGAAAGCATTAAATGGGGCTAATATGCATGAACCTACAAACCCTGAAATATACATTCATGGCCATATGTATAAATGGGGTTGCACTAGTTTTCTGGTGTGCTTGGGGCCAAAAATCGTAGCCCTGTTCTATAGATGAAAAGTCAAACACCCAAACTTGGCACAATCTGCTCCATACATGACATGAATTGTACAAATGCACCAGCGTTTGTTGTGAAATGTATGATTTTGGCACATAACTGTCATACAAATCCATACCAATTGCAAAGCTGTATGGCTGAGACAAACTTTGCCGTAGAATGAGACACATGTATAAAGTTCTGTGAGACACTGTTATACATACTGACACCTTATACACTCTTCTAAAACGATTTAAAACTGGTATGTTGGTGCATAGTTTCATCCATGTCACCCCCCACTGTCTAAATAAAAAGACAGCAGCTTGCTTAAAGGGGTAATCCCATTTCAGTGGGGGTTTTTTTTACATATCCTTTGGATATGTTTATACATTAGTGGATTTTCTGTACAGTACATTAAAATGGAGCTGCATGTGCAGATAGGTTGTTTTTGGGCAAGTGGTCAGCAGACAGATTTTTATTTTTCTTTCCTTTAAGCTAAACAAATAAGAAATACAATTAAGTAAAATAAATAAATAAAAGTATGTACAATGCAAATATAAACATACTTTAATGTTAACCACTGGCAAATGAAACATTTCTGAATAGTTAGAGAATAGTGTCTGGAAATTATATTGATTGTTACTAGATGGATTTTATTGTAAGCTACCTAATTAAAGTAATGGAAGACAATTTTAAATAGGAAAGAAATAATTGTCCTTTAAATATAATATGTAATAATGATTAGCAATTTTTTACCAATTTTCTTTACAGTTGTAAGTAGCATGATGTGCAGTTAAAATTTAATTAATGCTATTTGCTGGAAATTCATTTATTCTTAACCAGAATACAAGTCTAGCCAAGGTCTAGCCAGTCTCCAGATCTCAACCCCATAGAAAACCTTTGGAGGGAGTTGAATGCCCTTGTTGTCCAGCGACAGCCCCAAAACATCACTGTTCTAGAGAAGATCTGCATGGAGGAATGGGCCAACATACCAGCAGCAGTGTGTGCCAACCTTGTGAAGACTTACAAAAAACATTTGACCTCTGTCATTGCCAACAAACGATATATAACAAAGTATTGAGATGAACTTTTGTTATTGACCAGACACTTATTTTCCACCATAATTTGCAAATAAATTATTTCCAAATCAGACAATTTTATTTTCTGGATTTGTTTTCTCATTTTGTCTCTCATAGTCTACGTATGATGTCAGTTACAGGCCTATCTCATCTTTTTAAGTGAGAGAACTTGCACAATTGGTGGCTGACTAAATACTTTTTTACCCACTGTATGTATTTCATATTTAGCGGCCTCTCCAGGATTGTATAAAAGTTTCCTTTTTCCTTAAATCAGTGCCAATATTGTCCATGGTCTGTGTGCAAGGTTACATTGTACCCCAGAGTCTCTGTGTAGGATATTTCTTCCTTAAAGGGGTATTCACATCACAGAAATTGCTGCTAGGGCAAATTACTGTAAAGTAAGCAATTTTCACATTGCTTGATGGCCTTTTTTGCACCTTCAACTTGCTCTCTGGTCTCCTTGATTACTGACCACCACTGTGTGCTTTCAGTGATTCCCGGTAATATAGTGCTATCAAAGATTTAAGTTCCTGTGGCTTGGCCAAGGGGAAGGAACAGGGAGTGCACGTGCAAGAAAAAACATGTCTCCACTATCCTGGCCACAGGCAATGTCAAAGTAATGCTGCATTTCTAGCAACCACTGAAGCACACAGTGGAGGTTGGTAACCTAGGAGGCAAGAGATCAAGTTAAAGGCACAAGAAAGGCCAATATAATGTAAAGCATACATATTTTTTTAATGTCATGCATTTTGAAAATTGCTTTTTTTACAGAATTGTCCCTTCCAGCAGCACTTGCTGTGATGGGACTATCCCTTTAAAAATACCGTGTAAACTTGTTCAGTAAAATGGAGCTAAAACAAGAGATGCCATATCTCAGACTCCCTTAAAGCTAGGATGAAACTCTTTATTTATAAGCAATAACATGAGGCTTTCAGTGCAAGGCTTGACATTGATTGACATTTCACTTATTCAGTTGGTTACTTATGTTTCAGTGACCTCATACATCATTTTGTTATTCACCAATCAATCATTGCTAGGAGTCCTATCTTGTAAGCAGAGATGTTATTTATGGCCTCATGTATGTATGAAAAATTTCTAAGTATAAGACTAGCTTTTTTGCCCATAGCAACCAGAGCTCCCCTTTCATTTAATATACAGAAGTGCACTGAAAAATGAAATGTCCACAAAGAAAGCCTTAGACCAAGACAGTTTCCATACATCTTACCCTCGGTGTATTTATTGAGCTAGCATCAAGAATTAGGGAGACATGTATGAGCAGGTTTTCCACCCTTTTTTGGCATAAAATGCGCCAAAGTGAGCCAGCTATGATGTCTAAAGCCCCTAACAAATGTGTTAGGCGCATTGTTCATAAGACTCAACACATTTGAATGCGCCTGGGAGCGTTCTGGGGGCGTGTCATACCACACTCGTAATATTAGACAAATATATGAATGGGGTTAGCAAAACTAGGTGCACTACTGCTCGGACAGGCAGACCTGTTTTAATGTGATATCCCTGAGCCTAAGGAGTCAAAGTGGAGCTAGATTTGTTGTTAGGTAAAAAAAATGTCCAATATTTTTCAACTTACACCAGTACATCAATAAAAAGTAATTTCTGATAATTATCAAACTATATACAATTAAATGATTTAAATTTTATGAAAAATTTTATAAGATAAAATTAATACAAAAATATATAATATCCCAAAAAATAGAAAAAACCTATAAAATGTATTGAGAAATAAAAGAATCTAAGGCTAGGTTCACACGACTTATTCACAACGTATTTGCGGGATGGATTTAACCCCGCAATTTCAGCGTGTGCCATGCAGCAGGGGCGGGGGGAGGGAGGGTGGGGGCGGCAGCTCGCCGGCCCCATAGACATCCATTATCCACGGCGAGTATCCCGCTCTATGAGAACTGTGGATTACCGTAATGCCTGGGACGGATTTCAGCCTTTTTGGAGCGCAATATGGCACGCAATATGGCTGAAATCTGTTCCAGAATCAGCCGTGTGAACATCCCCTAAAACTAATATAACATTAAATAACAACTGATGTTGTTGTTCAAATTTTTAAATTTTAAATTTTTACTTAATTAATTTTGAAATTTATTTTTGCTGCTCTCACCTTTTATTCTACATACAGCAAGAGCCAGCACACCACATGTCTTGCTGGGACCTGTGGTCCACCAAGCAAGATCAGTACCATAGCATCTATTCACTGAAATTCTATTCTAATGACTTTTATTTTATTTTCAGCCTAATGTGCCTAAGTTTCGTAATGCACAAAACATACAGGCGAGGTGCAATGAACATTTATGAGTGCACAAAAACTACTTTCATACATTTCAAATGAACTTCGATGCACCTAGTTCCATACATGTCAAATAGTCTCATAAAAATGGGAATCTATCAAGAGAACAAAGAGTGACTTTTAAACTATATTTACGGGAATATCATAAGGCCTGAAGCTTTATTAAAATGAATATGCATATTAAAATGAATATGCATATTAGATACAGAAGGGAAGAGGTTTATGGGAAGGGAAAAGGATAGCAGTGTACCGTATAATGGAGTACGTATTCTCAATGAATATGCATATTAGACATAGAGGGGAAAAGGTTTATGGGAAGGGATAAAATTAGCAGTGTGCTGTAAAATGTAATACCTATTCTGCTTAGTCCGTTCTACGTGAGCCGCGCAAACGCAGTAATGTGAGAGAAGTTGGACGGAGGTCCGTCACAATTAGGGCAGAAATGTCCATTGGTACAGTGCGCAGGCGGCATGGTAAGATACGGCGGAAGCCCTCTATGGAAATGGTGAATTTGCCTGAGGAATGTTGTTTATAAGAACGCAGCAGCAGTAAATAGTATCAGCATGCATGCAGGAGAGAAAAATGGGGAATGGGTATTGTTGAATCTCTGGTGGCCAATTGGTGAGCACCTGAATAGGGTGTGAAACCTAAGATCATAAAAAAGGGAAAAGGGCTAGACCACATGGGTCCGGGCCTATGTCCCCTGATGAAGCCAGTTAGCTGGTGAAACATGTTGGGGAGGTCAGGCATGACATTTTAATTTGTGATGTTCTACCTCTTTCTACTGTGCTACTTGCTGCAGAGGGTCTCACAAGGAAACCTTATATGTTTCATGCCAGATTAGGGATGATTTCCCAAGTAAGATGTTTTGGATTCCTTTTTGGAGTTAGCAAATCACTGTATATATAGGATTCCCCTGCTAAAAAGGTGGTGTTTCCACCAGACTTGATAATAGAAAAGGACTTATTCCTTTACAATTAGAAGGATAAATTGAGAGGTTAAAATCAGGTTTTTAAAATAGTGTGTATCGAGGTAAGGGGTTATATATAAATAAAAGTTAAGTTTTAGTGCTTTAAGATTGAGAACTGATAGAATTTAAGTTTGCCTATGTCAAAATAGTAAATATAGTTGTTAAAAGTCACTCTTTGTTCTCTTGCTAGATTCCCATTTTTTTGAGACTATTTGACAAGTTTGGTGAACAGGAATGTTCAGGTGGGAATTAGGGAATGGCAGGTTTTTTTGGGGTCAGAAAATTAATTTGGATACTTTTTCACAGGAAGCTAATGCAGTATTTTCTAACCAACCAATTCTAGTGAATGAAACTAATATCCACATAGCCTTTCAGAAATTAAATAAGACTTATAAACAACAATTTCAGGCAGGCTGGGAAGTATCTCGTCTAACGACATTTATACAACACCAAATTTTTATAGAGGATTAAGGATCAGTTTGAGACCCAAATACACATTTTAAAAGGGCCCATTTTTACAAAGGGGTTTGGGGAAAAATTGCTAACTGAATGCTCACTGAAATTGATGACATACCTGTTAGAATACGAAAGAATTTAATTTAATAAATTAAGTGAACAATTAAATCAGGAGATAGTGGAGATTAATCACTTTCGTGCCCATCCAGATTTCCCTGAATTAGAACAAAAATTACAATGAAATATAGAATTCTCTGAGAAAGAAATTAAAGAAAGGAAACATAATAAATATCTGAGGGATCGGAAAGATTTCGATAACAATCATGTTTTTATTTGGAAAAATAGTAGATTTACCTTTCACACCTAATTTACAAATTTAGATTTGTCAGATTCAGAGATTCTGCTGTAGAAGAATCCTCAAAAGTTCCATTAATAGTCAAACGAAGGGTAAGCAAAGTGGTTGGAGGAAGGGACAGAGAAAGAACAAAGGTTGGACAAATAAGAAAACACATAAAAAATCATCTACCCAAATGGTACAACATCTGAACCCTCAAAGATGGAATTCAGGAAAAGGATCAATGGGATTAAATACATTATCCTCTTCTGTATCCTGTGGTGTAGTGGCCCATGGTATGGGAGCACAGGCAATAATCTCAAATTGCAATACAAAAATGCCATCAGTGGCAGGAAATGGACAGGTTGTGAACACAATGCAAATTCAATCTCAGGAGCATTAAAAAATGCAAATACATACCCTTTTTAGAACAACCAAGGATTCTCTTGAGGGATCGAGAGAAGGGAAATGATCAGAAATAACAAAGGACGGAGCACTTCAAGTGATTAATTTATCCTTTTATAGACTAATGGAAAATCAAAAACAGGTGTTGGCATATGGCTTTACCTTTACTCCTATGCCCAGATTTAATGAGTTTGTATGGGTAAAAGATATTAATCTCTTTGCTAGAAGGTTCGCTTTACATAAATATCATAAAATGAAAAATAATGATGAACAAACCTTTAGGAAATTAGAGGAAAAAACATTGGGTGATCTTGAACAATTACAGATGGAAAGTGAAGGAGACCCCATAATTTTAGATATACCCTTGACAAATTTGAAACCAAAATCTAGGAATACATATCCAATATCACAATACAATTTGTTGGATACATTTGTGGAAGTGGTAACACAAGATATAAAGAAACTAGCACTTAGACGACAACCATCCTCTAAAATTTAAAATGGGATGAACAACTAGCTATTGCAGAATTACAATCTAACAGGGAGATAGTAATGAAGCCCAGTGACAAGGATGGAAATATTGTCTTCTTAAATAAAAGTGACTATAGAACAATGGTTAAGAGAATACTTGATGATTCAGAAACATATATGAGGGTTTCAAAAGATCCCACCAACAAGTATTTGAAGGAATTAAAAAGGATTTTGGACCTGGGAATTGAAAAAAAAATTAATTACTGAGGATGAGAAGAAAATTATGTTAAATGTGAATCCTACCATTGCTACCTTTTATGCATTACAAAAAGTTCATAAAGGGTTGTGCCAATACCAGGAAGACCGATATTCTCAGGTAGAAATAATTTAACACAAGGACCCAGCACTTATGTTGACCGTATACTGATGCCCTTTGTCACTGGCCTCCCTTCGTACCTTAAAGATACGAAGGACACTGTGATGAGAATTAACGATCTAGTAATTAGTGAAAGTACACTTCTTGCAAGTTTAGACGTAGAAGCTCTCTATAGTAACATTAGACATGACCTGGGCCTGAAAGCAATGAAATATTTTTTGAATAAAAGAGGTACGCAATTTACTGAACATAATGATTTTGTTTTACAGCTATTGGATTTTGTTTTAACACATAACTATTTTTGTTTGAAGGCACCTTTTATCACCAGATAAAGGGAGCAGCCATGGGCACAGTCTGTGCACCAAGCTTTGCTAATTTATTTTTAGGTTGGTGGGAGGATGCTATTGTTTTTTTTCTGAACACTTTCAAATATTCACAAATAGGATTTTATTTTGGGGTCAATTTATTGATGATACATTGATTTTTTGGGATGGTATGAAGAATTATTTAAGGATTTTGTGTCTAGACTCAAGGATAATGAAATTGGGATGTAATTCACCTCTGAAATTGATCAAGAGAAAATTAATTTCTTAGATCTCCAAATTATGTTGGATGAAACCAAGCAGATTCAGACAAAAATATTTCGGAAAAATATGGCTACCAATAGTTTGTTACAATTTTCTAGCTGGCATCCTACTTCACTAAAGAAGGGGATTCCCATAGGCCAATTTCTTAGGGCTCATAGAAACTGCTCTACATTAGAGGCTTTTAGTAATGAGCGATTGTGTCAACTATCATTATCGATTTGATAGTCGATATCGGCAATTATCATGACGATATCCGATAGTCGATAACAGATTATCGCCGATGACCATTAAAGTCTATGGGAGAGGAACAACACCTTCATTCTTACACCCAAACAGGGCTGGAGAAGCTGGAATTAACATCCACAACAATAAACTGGATACGTGCTACATTTTAGGCACGACAATTAGGCTATAAAAGTCACAGAAGAAAAGTCACAGACTATTAACTATCCCTGTCTTGTACCACAGCATGATCCTTAAACCTGCATGACCCACAAATTAAAAAGTGCCAGAAGGCAATATGATTTGAACCATCATTTTACTTGAACTGGACTTTTACTATCCCTGTCCTGGAACGCAGCATGACCCTTAAACTTGTCTGACCCACAGATTAAAAAGTTCCGGAGCAAGGAGTCTTTCAACCACAATTTTAGTTGAACTGGACATTGACTATGCCTGTCCTAGACCGCAGCATGACCTTTATACCTGTCTGAACCACAGATTAAAAAGTGCTGGATACAGGAGTCTTTGAACAACCATTTTAGTTGAACTGGACATTGACTATACCTGTCCTGGACCGCAGCATGACCCTGACACCTGTCTGAACCACAGATTAAAAAGTGCCGGAAAAAGGAGTCTTTGAACCACCATTTTAGTTGAACTAGACATTGACTATACCTGTCCTGTACTGCAGCATGACCCTCAAACCCGCTTGACCCACAGATTAAAAAGCGCCGGAAAAAGGAGTCTTTCAACCACCATTTTAGTTGAACTGGACATTGACTATGCCTGTCCTGGACAGCAGTATGACCATTAAACCTGTCTGACCAACAGATTAAAAAGTGCCGGAGAAAGGTGTCTTTCAACCACCATTTTAGTTGAACTGGACTTTGCCTGTCCTGGATCGCAGCATGTCCCTAAAAAACCCCTGCAGGGCCCCCACAGTTTTAAAAAGTGCCAGAAAAAAATTTTTAGTCTTTGAATCAGTATTTCAGTGAAATGGACATTGCTACCCAAATCCTGTAACGCAGCAGCCCCAAAAAAACCCCCGAAAAGGTGCCCTCATGGACCTTTCAGCAAAAAAAATTTCGCAATAAGAAATAAACTATATTAAAAAAAAAACTCGTTTTCCAATATGCTCTGCTAGAGCAACTTGCCATTCTATTGGTGACTTTGTTCCCCCGTGACATTAGAATTGAAGAAAAACTAAATAGATGCCCCCCAGTTGATGAAGAAGTAAACACCCGTGTAAAGCAGAGTGCGGAAGTGTGAGAAAAGACCCCAGCCTTCCTCAGTACACAGTCAAGACCGGGGTAGCGTTTGGGAAAAATTTCCCCTTTCTACGAGGCCACTGGCCTCTTCTATGAGTGCCAGCCCAATTTAAGCTTCACTTGGGAAAGCTGTGGTTGCGCCCCCTGTTTCCCCCAGGTGCCCTTGTTTTTGGCATTCTTTTTTCTCATTATAGTCAACGTTTTTGGAGGAAATTGTCTCTGTTCTTGGGTTACGAATGTGCTCCCATACCCCATGTCCTCTGAATAAACCTACATTTGTTAAAAATCTTCCTGTCCCTCCCTTGTACAATTCAGGGGAATTTTGTAAAAGCTATTTTCCCACATGCAATTTTTTTTAGTTTAATTTAGAAAACAAATTTTTAAAATAGGATGCAATCCCACCATTTCTTTGTTTCTCTTTTTTTTTTATTTTTTTAAAAAGGGTTGTCTTACTACAGGGTTTGTAGCTATTTTTAAAAAGATCTTGCAAAAAAAAAGTCTTTTTGAAATTATGTGTCCTTTAAAACGTGTCCTCCCTTTTCCCTGGTTTGCCCAGCATCATGCCAGAAAAAATTTCAAAAACCCCCCTTTTGAGCCACGGGTTGAAAATTTGGGGAAAGAACAAAGCTGTTAAAAAACCAATTTTTTACAATAGGACCTGTAGTATAGCGGGTTTTTAAACGCAACATCCCCCCAAAAAATTAAAAAAATGCCCCTTTTCTTGGACAATTGTAAAGAAAAAATGCCCGTTAAAAAACCACATTTTTTTTTAATAGGCCCTGTAGTATAGCTGCATTTCACAGCAGCAGGCCCCAAAAATTTTTTAAAAATGACTTCTCAGCCACTGTTAAAAATTGTGGGGGAGAAATGCCACTTAGATGCCACTTTTTCTTTTCCCAAAAAAGGGGGGGGGGGGGGGGGAAATTTTAAATTATGCGGGTTTTTCTCCGGGCCCCATGACCCCAAAACCTTTGACAGTGCAAAAAATTTTAAAAGATAAAGTGAGTAAATGGAATAGGGTTTTTTCCAAAAAACCTTGTCCCAATTGGGGCTTTTCCAGCAAAATGCCCTTTTTGGGGAAAACTAGAAAAAAAAATTGAAAGTAAAAAATGTCATTTAAAAAAAAAAATGTTTTCAAGGGCCCGTTTCTGTTTAAAGGGAGGAATGTGAAGTAGACTCGAAAATTTAATCGGTGACCTCGGCAATTGGGGCCACAACATACCCGAGACCCCTTTGCCTGATTTATCGTGAGGAAAGGGGTCAAACGATCAACATTATTGTGGAAAGCCGGATGCTTTTTGTCCGTAAAAAACCCTCCACCCTGTCCTGAAGGCCCGCTCAGGTATCCCGGGGGGTGTGGGCAGGACAACCCCTTTTATGGCGTGGCGAGCGGCTCAGGCCATTAATTCTTTTTGGGGAAAACCCAGAAGTCGATTGGGCCCTTTAAAACATACCCAAAAAAACATCAGTTTTGGAGCAGGTAGTCGTCCCACCATGATCTTAAGCGTTCTTGTGTGTTGTATGTGTCCCCTGCATTCATGCGTCGCTGAGGTATTAAGAAAGGGATTGCCAGGGGGACCCATTAGGCTTCTGCCAAAATTTCTTGCTCTGCTGCTGCCGCTGGGGGCTATTTGCACTCTACTCCCTGCCCGTTGCTGACGTTGTTCCACCGTGACATTTGAAGAACGTGAAGCAGAGCAAACAGATGTTTTCTAGTTGGATAAATTCACACGGTCTCCGTTCCCTGAAATTTTACTCTCTTTTTGGGTGGGGGGAAAGGGAAAATTGCTGATTTTCCGCTTTGTAACGGGGATCGGGGTGGGGGGCCCAACCATAAATTTTGTACATTTTGGGGCCCTTTAAATTGCGTGGATATGTTGGAGGAAATGGGGCTTTAAAGCACTCATGTGAGAGTGGAGCCTTGATTTCCCAAAACCCTTTTGGGTCGAGGGGAACTAAAAAACTGATCTTCCTCATCTTCCCCCTCCGCCTCAAACCCGTGCCCCCTTTTTTCCAAGGCAGGGACATCTGAAAACGTGGGTTTCCCAGGAATACCCCCTATCCCCCTCCACTTCCTCCGCCTCGCTTCAAAAAACAGCCCTAAATTGCCTAAGATCTGTCCCCTGAGAGCTAAAGGGCACTGAAAAGGATGCCCCTGCGACACGGTCCCGGGCAGGGCGCGTCCGTCCCCCCGCCCCCAGCGGGAAAACCCCTTTCCCGCAGTCGGGTTGGGGGGCCCCCCCGTGCCCGCAGCCCCTGCCAGCTTCCACTTACCCAGCCAAAGGGTCCCCGCTTGTGGCTCTCAGCTCCCCGGGGTGTAGCTCCGCCCCCCAGGGCGTTTCCCCGGGCCCCGGGTCTCTGAGATTTAAAGGGGAGTGCACCGGTAATTGGTTATTTCCGGGCACTGCTCCTTTTTTAAGTCCGGCCTCTTCCTGCCAGCCCCTTTCCGGATCCTTTGGGGTTTAAATTCCCCGGTGAAAGTGTTCCCGAGCGTTCCCGTTTGCCTTCCGTGTACCGACCCCCTTGTTACGTTTAAACCCTCTTGAACCTTGCCGCCTTTCCCCCACTCCGGCTTGGCTACCGTCTACCCAACCCGAAACCGCCTGTTTTTCCCGACCTCCTGCCCGCCAAGGGGCCCCGAGCCTGCCTGCCCTTCCCGTACCTTGCACCCCCCGGGCCCCCACTGCAGGGGAACCCCCCCAGTGGTAGTGACCTGGTGGACTCCCGCCCCAGCAAAACCAAACCCCCTTTACCCGGGTTTGGTGAAAACCCCGGGGGCCCCTTAGGGGCCCCCACTCCCCGGTGTGGGCTTACGCCATGCCTGCGGTGGTTTAAATGGATCCCCCCTCCCGCCATAACAAAGGGACCACCCTTTCACTAGCCCTGGGGCCCCAAAACCCCTGCCCAATGAAGACCCATAAAGTTTTGAAAAATGTCTGGCCTTTTGGATTCAATGGAGAGAAAGGGTCTGTGTCCCCATCTGTGTCCGTCTCCTCCTCCGTTTGCTGGTGGGACCTGCTGTTTTAGAGTGTCCATCGATCGAAACCAAACAAGATCACCACAATTGCTCATTTCTGACAAGGGCATTTTCCCCACTGCCCTTTTTGGGGGCTTCTTCATAATGGGGAAAAGGGTGGTGCAGAGGTCTTTCACCTGCCCCCCCCACTTTTCGGGGGCTCAACCTCCCAGGTCCACACCGCTGCTTTCAAAGGGTTTTTGTCAGTTCGTATTGCCCCCAAAGGCATTGCGCTGTACCACAATTGTGGGGGGATGTGGAGGGGAGAATTCCGCGTGTTGCCAAAATCAACAATGAAGGTTGACGGGGGGGCCAAAATTTAAGCTGAACGGGAGCCAGGGGGACGAAGAAAGGGTGCGAACGGCAGAAGTTTGAGTCAGAAACCCCGGACTTCCTCAGCAGGCAGTCCAGAAAACCCAGTAGGATTTAGAAATTTCTGAACGACGAGGTTTATGACGTGTGCCAGGCAAAGGGGTGTGCTCCCGCCTACCCCAAACTTAAGGGCGGTCAGGAGATTTCGGGCCGTTATGCACAAAAAACCTTTTCTTTGGGACAAGGTTTTTGGGGAACCCGCCAGCCGTTCGTTGCGAAAAAACCATCCCAGCCCCCTGACCGTGTTTTGACGGTCTCTAAGATTTAAATTTTAACACCCGGGCCCGGTTTTTATGGGCCCCGTTTATGAAACCGAGGACCTTGGGGGGGAGAACCCCGCACCATCCCTGCGGTTTTGAAGAGCAAAGTGCCGAGCCTGAGAGCCCCCGTACCACCCGAGACATCCCCCCAAACTCCCCAGGGAGCTGTCACTACAGTCAAAATGAAAAAAGGGTTTTGGGGACCCCCATTAATCTTAATCAAATTTTTTGTTTTAAAAATTTTGGGGGTTTGCAACAGCCATTTCAATTTGTTTTATCTAAAAAACTGATGGGTTTATGGCAATATTTCCCCGGGTTTAAATGAGGGGTTTTTTGATAAAAAAAAATGTGCAATATTAGTTATTAGATATATCAAATTGGAAAAGGCTGTTTGCAAAAAACCCAAAAATTTGAAAATAAAAATTATTTAGATTAATAGGGGTGCCCAAAATTTTTCATAGGTTTTTGGGTATTGCGGCCTTGGGCCCTGCTTTAAATTTGTCCATGTATTGGTGGTCAAAAGGGCTTTTGGACACAGATGCAGACAACGCGTTGAAATTTTAGATGACACGGGGGGGGCCGGGCAGGGGCCTTTTTGGAAAAGAAACGCTGCTCGGCATCTGTATTGGGGCAGGCAAGGGCCATGACCTTGGGGGAACTCATCTGTGTCCACAGACAGGGAAAAGGAAAAAATTTACAAAAGCCAAAAACCCGGAAAAAGGGCCTTTCATTCAAGGGTTTTGGCTTTGGGAAAGGTTTGGGTTAAAGTGTTTTTTCTGCCCAAACCCCGGAAAACAGAAGGGTGGCTGCTAGATGGCCGTGTACGGTTTCAGGTCAAAAAAGAAGGAAGGAGAAGGGGTAGGGGTGGGGGCTTTTGGTGGTGCTGGTGTTCAGGGGGACGGTGGAGGTGTCCTTGATCATTTTATGACTTAAAAAGAAATGGGCAGTGGGAAAACTTGGTGGTGGCGGAGGGGGGGGTGAGGTGGAGACAGGGTGTGAAGTGGTTGGAAGCCCGGGATCGGTGTGGCCCTTTTTTTGGGCCCAAATGTTTCCCCCCTTTCAAATCATTTCCTCGATGTTGTGAATAGACATGTTTGGGGGTGGTTAAACTCCTAAGGGTTTTTTCCCTCTACTGATGCGTTTATGGCAAAGGCGGCATATTTACATCGCTGGGGTGATTTAGAGGCCCTTTCTCGA
Source organism: Phyllomedusa bahiana (assembly GCA_025379985.1). Lineage (NCBI taxonomy): Eukaryota > Metazoa > Chordata > Amphibia > Anura > Hylidae > Phyllomedusa > Phyllomedusa bahiana. The sequence goes on along the minus strand of JAODAL010035275.1, from coordinate 7,971 downwards.
TAAAGGCCCAGGCTTGAGGGGGTCCGGATCTTTTGAAAGGCGATAAGCGAGGAGCGGGTGTTTCCGCTGATCGTGGCTGGTGGGAAAAATCTCAGTGGACTTGTGCGACCGCCCTCTCCCCTTTTTTAGCGGGACCCGTAAAGACACTACCCCATCGTTTTCCTCCTCGTCCCGTGATAAAACGCTTGCAAAACAAAAATTCTGCTGAAAAGCCTTTTGGGACCCGCAATGTCATCATTCATCATAAAACAAGGTGACTTCCTCGCCCGAATTCTACACCTGGAGCTGCAGGCTAAAAGAAACGGGGACACGAAAGGCTTTCCCGACCGCCCGCGATTTTTGCGTTTGATGGTTTCCTTCTCCCCTTTTGAGGGCTCTGAGTTCGGCGTCAGAGCAGACAAAACATCCTTTTGGCCCCTTTTTCTTTTGAAACCTTCGACCCCAAACTTTTTATGGGGTTTAAAAAAAATTTCCCGGGGGGGAAAATTTTTTTTTCCCCATTGGGGTTTTTGGGGCGGGTGGGAAATTTGGGCCCGGGGGGGAGGGGAAAAGGGGGGGAAACTGTGGTTTTGGGGGCATTCCCTAAAAAAGTTGGGGGGTTTTTTATGGTTGCGGGAAAACCCGGATGAAGGGCGGGCAAAGAGATCCCGGGGGCGTTTGGGGGAGGGGGGGGGGATTTTAATTTTGAAACAAAACCCCCAAAAAAAATAGGGGGCCCCCCCGGGGGTTTAAAAATTTTGGGAAAGGGTTTTTTTTAAAAAAAAAAACCCCCCAATCCTGATAAAAAAAAAGTAAGGGGGGGGGGGGGGGTGAAAAAGGAAAAAAAAAGTTTTAAAAAAACGGGTTTTTTTTAAAAAGCCCGTTCAAAAACGACCAAAAAGAAAAGGGGGGTTTCGGAGGGGAGCACGGTGAAACGTTTTAAAAAATTAAAAAAAAAGGGGCCCTGAAAACTCCCCTTAAAAAATTTTGATCCAAACGGGGAAAAAAAAAAAATGGGGCCCCACCAAAGTGCAATAAAGCTATTTAAAAGTGATACGGATAAAAAAGGGTGTTTTTGCCCCAATGAAATACCCAAAACAGTTATGTCTGTATAAAAATTTTAATAAATTGTGGTTTATTTAAAAAAAATGGGAGGCACAGAAAAAAAGGGTACAATTTTCCCCTCGGTGCGAAGTGTGCTCAAAAAAAAAGGGTTAAAAAAAAAAAACGAAATTTAAATCAGGTTCAAAGCAGAGACTGGGCTGCCCCAATATAACCCCCCTTTCCCCAAAAAGCCTTTTATGCCCACCCCGGCCCCCCCCCCCCCCCCGAGATGGAAAACGCTAGTTTGCTTTTTTAAAAAGTCTTTTTAAAATAAGTAAAAAATGAATTCTCTAATTTTCCCTATATTATAAGTTCACAGCTAAAAGCTGGGTTGTCTGTATAAATAAAGAGAAAAAACTTTTGTCTCTGAGCTGGTGTATTGAGAGCCCACGCAGCACACGTCTTGTTTTAATGTTGGGACACTAAAGACTGATGCTAAACAGGAAACGCGGGTTATGAAAAATGAGATCATGTTATTTTTCCAGCCAATAAAAACCCATCCACATCCAGTCATGACGTGGCACACCCAGTTCACCTGCTCTATGCTCTAAGTGATTTTGGGGGGGGGGCCCTGGGGCCGGGGGCCAAAATTTGGAACAGCGCCGAATATGGTGAGTGTAATGATTATCTCTCGGGATTGTGACCTAAAATATCGCTGTTGGGAAAAGTTTCCGATAAGCCTAAAAATCGTGCTGATTTAAAACTTTGTGATTAAAAAATGGGTCCCCCTAGAGGTTTTTTAATGAAGAATGAAAAAATTTTAAATGAAACGTTTTTCAGGCAAGAGGTTACCCCAAAAAAAAATTTTTAAAAGGTGTTTAATAGGGTTTTTGGACTAGGAAAAGAGGACTTTTTTTAAATTTCAGTAAAAAAAATGAAAAAGGGAAAAAAAATTTTTTAATTTTCCCCTTATAGGTACCTTTGAGAAAAAGCTAAAAAATAAAAAGGGGTTTAATTAGAAGACTTTGGCTCTTTCCCTAAAAGGCGGGGTTTGATTCCAAAATATCCTAGTTTTAAACAATAGAAGAGGAAAAAACCCTTGGGGATGAATTTGTGCATGGGTAACTTTGAGGGAGTTTGCAGGAAAAACATGGTTTTCAGTCTTCCCTTTTGGGAGGGTCCCTATCCCTGGGCAACTGTTCATTTTGTCCATTGGAAAAATTTAAGCCCTTTGTTAATCCCATTTATAAGAGAAGAGTTGGGGGATAAAACCCAATTTTCAAACCGGTTTAAAAACCAAAAAGGGGGGATTTTTGGGGCTATGTGTTCCCTGCCCCAAAATCATGTGGGAAAAACCATACAGGAGTTTCGTAGTCGGTTTTCTAAAAATTGGTAAATTATAAAAAATAGAGGTGACACCCCCCTTTGCGAGACAAATTTTGGAAAATACATAGTGGTAAAAAGAGGTGCTAAAAATTTTTTGGGCCCTCTGTGTGAAAAAGCCCAGGGTAAAAGGGAAAGGGAGACCTTTGGGAAAAGTTTTTTTCCCGGGGAAAAGGCAAGATGGATATTTAGACTCAATTTCATTGAACCCCCCAAAGGGGTAAATGAAAGGGTTTTCCCTTTCAGCAAATTTTTGTAACCCGTGATTCCCTATATAATTTTTTAGGAAACATTTTAATTTTGTGATAAAGTACCGCAGTGGTATTTTTGGGGGGGGTCTTGGATTGTAGGGAGCCCCCAAAATTACATAAATTTTTTTTTTTTTTTTTTTCTTAAATTGTCCCTCCTTGCCCCCTTGCCACCCCCCATTTTTCCCCCCACTTTTTCCCGTGTTTTTCAATAATTTTATAAGTATTAAATCCCTATGAGGCCCCAAAATTTTTTCCCCAATAATTGGGATTTTTTTATTTTGAAAAGGTTTTTTAGCAAAAACCCCAAAACATGTAAAAAATACACTTACGTAGTTATGACGAGACCCAGTTCGGGAATAAATTTCCATCTATTTTTGTATAAATTTTTTGTTTCACCCACTGCCCTGAATTTATTTCTAACCAAAGGGAAATACAATAGTGCATTTTTGAAAATTTCTATTGTAATTTTTGAATCAAGGGAATTAAACTGGGGACCTGTAAAAAAGAATTTTAGTGGGGAAAAAAAAAAAAAAAGTGGGAAGGGTTTAAAATTTCGGGGGGGGTAGGAATATCATAAAACCCCGAAGCTTTTTTTTAATGAATATGCATAATTTGATACAGCCGGGGGAGAGGTTTATGGGAAGGGACCTTTATCCCGTGTAAAACCCCTTATGGAGGATGTATTCCAATGAATTGGCCCCTATTAGGCATAGGGGGAAAAGGTTTATGGGAAGGGACAAAGTTAAACAGTGTGCTTTTAAAATTGGTAAAAAAAACCCCTTTTCTGCCCCCTTATCGGTTAAGGGGGGGCCCCCGAAAAGGGGGTTGAGAGAAGTTGGGGCGGAAGGCCCGTTTACAGTTTGGGGCTGAAAATTTCCCTTGGTAAAAGTGGGGATGCGCGAGCGGGATGGGAAGATAGGGGGGGGAAGACCCCCTATGGAGATAGTGAATTGCCTGTGGAAAGTTGTTTATTTAAAAACACAAGCAAGCAGCCCGTAAATAGTATCAGTATAAAGCAGGAGAGAAAAAGGGGGGGGAATTTGGGTTTTTGTTGAATCTCTGGGGTCCCAAATTTGGGGAGCACCTGAATAGGGTGGGGTATTAAGATTTATATAAAAGGAAATTTAGCTTGACCACAAGGGACCGGGCCCCCCTGTCCCCCGATGAAGCCAGTTAGCTGGGGAAAAATGTGGGGAGGTTTAAGCATGAATTTTAATTTGTGGGTTTTCTTTCCTCTTTCTAAAAGTGTTAAAACCCCCGCAGAAAGGGGCTTAACCCAAGGAAAACCTTATTTGTTTCATTTCCCAAACCCATTAGGGATGGGTGCCCAAATAAAAATTTCTTTTGGGTTCCCTTTTTTGGGGTTTAGCAAATCACTGTATTATATATAGGGGGTTTCCCCGTAAAAAGGGGGGGTTCTTTCCAGACTTGATTTTTTAAAAAAGGGGTTATTCCTTTCACCCAAATTTGAAAGGGACAAATTGAGAGGTTAGAAATCAGGTTTTTAAAATAGTGTGTTTCGAGGTTGTGTTATATATAGAGATGGGTTAATTGATTCTAACGAAGTGGAATTCGTTTAGAATTTCAGGAAAACTTCGATTCTGAACTAAGTCAAAGATCGGGATGATTCGCGGGAACTAAATGTGTTTTTGATTGATAAAATGGCTGCGAGCACATGGCATCACATGGGGCAAAGAGATCTGGGAGGAAGAAAGGCGTAGCATACATGACATGTGCAGAGATGAAGCCAATCGTAGACTGGCGGGATTCTGTGATGTCACCGCACTATATAAGTCCGGGCGCAACGCTGGCAGCTCACACTCCTGTCACTGTGCTGTGCTGTGTATGGAAGGTGCTGCCACTGCTGCTTATGATATCTCATACTAAAGAACTCACTTTTATACAGCGATTGTTAAGGGGGTTTCACAGCTTGTCTCAGAGACTGCTTCTCTTACATTCTAATTCTGATTTTGTGAGGTATTGGAACTGAAGTCCAGTGTTCATCCAATTCAGCTGCATATACATTTTAATGCTATCTGCTCAGTTCTTGAGCACATTGAATATCCAAGGGTTATCTAAGCCTGTTGCTGTTGTATTCAGTTAAAGAAACAGCATTTTTACAATCCAATACCACTTAATTTTTGGTTGCTCATTTATTTTGCGCAATTTAGATCCAGGGGTAAATTAAGCATTGTTCTGCTGTTGTGGTCACTAAAAGAAACTTTCTTTTTCACCGCCAAAGAAGAAATTTTGCCTGTAGCATAATTCATATCCGAAGGTTAATTACAAGCTTTTCTATTGTTGTTTTCCGTAAAATACACGCCGTTTTAACTCGCTACAAAGCTGGTAATTGTTGGCAGCACATTTCTTTTGCGCAATTTACATCCAAGGGTTAACTAAGTATTTTTCTGCAGTTGTACTCAGTAAAAGAAACGTTTTTCACCGCCAAAGAAGAAATTCTGTAGCATAATTCATATCCGAAGGTTAATTAAGCCTATTTGTGCTTTTATATTCAGTAAAATACACAGTGTTTTTAAATTCGAAAAAGAAAACTTTATTGCCATAGACAGTTAAAATATTACAAGTACAATAAACAGGATCAGCAGGCTAAGGCACGTCTTAAGATCTTACATTAGCGTCACAAACACTGTCAACCTGCTAGGAAGGTTAGCAATTGTCAGATCGGGAATCTGAAGAGCCATTATACAATGGGCAGAAACGTATCGAAAATCACCTTACATATTTTAACTTATTACAAGTAGAAGCGCAAGTACAGGACTAGACGAGGTGTGGTAATTCCGTCAACCTTCTCCGTCCCTGCAATGGAGTGGGTTAATGGAAGGTTGAGCCGGAGAATGGTCCCAGGCACATTTTTACTTGTGTCCGTCTGGAGACTGTAGATTGTCAGGCCTCTACTGGGTCTAAAAGGACGTGTGTACTACAGCAAGTAACAAGAACAAGTAAGTTAACAAAGAAAGATATCAAAATTTAATACCTAAATCAACAAGACAATGACAGGGTACAGGAAGGGAGGGCCAAATGGGTGGTAGAAGGGAAACAGGGATGTAGGGAGAGAGGGAGGAAGGGGGTAAAGGGAAAAGGGGAAAAAGAGCCAGCCAACGTCGACACCCGCATCCCATCCAACCCCTCTCCGGACCGATCACAGGACAGATCTATAGATGTCCGACTGGGAAAAGGTTACCAGCCCATCCCAAATTTTGAAGAAAAAGCAAAAGGTCTTCATGGTAGTCCCCCTTTATCTCCTCCCATTTGAAAGTCCTGTGTACCTCCTTAAACCACCTGACACTGAGGACAAGTTGAGGGACGCCAAGAGTCGAGGGATAATTGCTTTGGCAACATTTAACAAAGCCAGAATAAGTCTGTTCCTGGGAGAACGGTATGAACCGGAACAACAGGAACAGAAAAGGTGATCGGATCGTTGTCTAGCTTCTCTCCCTTTGATCATGTGGATAACCTTAATCACTGTGCGCCAAAAAAGGCTGCGGGTGTCGTACAGCTCCACCATATGTGTATCATGGATCCCACTTCCTTTCCGCACCTCCAACAAGTGTTTGGAACTGCGGGGTACAGGCTATGCAATAATGTTGGGACTCTATCCCAATCGGGACAGTATCTTGAAATTAAGTTCCTGTGTCTTGATTGAGACAGAGGTCCCTCGAAGTCTAAGAAATATCTCTCCCAAGCCTCATCTGACAGGTCCCTTTGGAGTTCCTCCCCCATGAGTTTTGGTAAGCGAACCGTTGGGTGTCTCCTTTGTGGATCAGCAGATTATAGGCTCTTGAGAGGGCGTGTGGGAGACGCGTCGGCTGCAGACACCAACGTTCAAATACCAAAAGTTGCCTACTTAAAGAGGATGGAGCTTCGAGTGCGGAGCAAGCGCTCCTCCATTGGTAGGGTTAAAAACTGGCAAAGTTCCCTTGAAGGGAGGAAGCTGCTAGGTCGGTGTTTTGATCTGAGCCTCGTTCCCTCGTACACATCCATCATCACAGTAAATCCCTCTCTCCGCCCCCTCCCATACTTATTTTGTCGCAGCGTTTCGGGTGATCCTGGGGTTTCCAGAGATGGGAGTAAGCGGACCACCTATTTTGACGATGTGCATAGAGGAGTGGTATGCTCTGCAGATGAGTATGATGTTTTGTGAGATTAATGGGACTTGTTTAAGTGATTTTTTAGTTAGTATTGCAGAGGGTAGCCACGGGAGAGGGGCAATTGGGGATTCATGTAGCTTCGATTCGATTTGTACCCATAGTTTGGATCGGGAGTTGTGAAAACCGTCTAAAATCCTGACCGCGACTGCTGCGAGATAGTATCCCCCAAAAATCAGGGGGAGATAGCCCTCCTTCTAAGCGTGGGTTACTAATGTATCCCTGGAGACTCTTGGGTGTTTTCTTGCCAAAATAAAGTATGTCACAAGTTTATGATTGAGTGAAACAAAGGGTCTCGGGGAGCACACCGGGACCACCTGGAAACAGATATAGGAGGCGTGGTAAGGTATTCATTTTTAATATGTTGATACGACCTATCCAGGAGAAGTCTTTTCTGTCCCACCTGGTCAGGTCACCCTGGATTAGGTTCAGTATCGGGGTAAAGTTAAGATCAAATGTGCGCTTGAGTTCTGCTGGAATGTGTACTCCCAAGTATTTTATGGACGTTGTAGCCCATGAGAAGGAGTACGCCGCTTTCAACTGGGATACTTCCCTATCGGGCAGTGTAAGGTTCAATGCCATACTCTTGGACATGTTAACCTTATGACTAGTGTTGAGCGATTGCGTTGGCTATCGAGATCGATCGATAGTCGATAGTCGGCCGCTATCGATAAGGTTTTTCGATAGTGAGCATCGATTATGCGCGATGACCATTAAAAGTCTATGGGAGAGCAACAACACCTTCATTATTACACCCCCAAAAAAGGCTGGAGAAGCTGAAAATTAAAAATCCACAACAGTCAAATGGATACGTGCTACATCTTAGGCAACACACTTAGGTTATTAAAGTCAAAGAAAAAAGTCACAGCACCCTTTACTATCCCTGTCTTGTACCACAGCCTGACCCTTAAAAACCCGCACACCAAAATTAAAAAGTGCCAGAAGGCAGTTTGATTTGAACCATCATGTTACTTGAATGGACATTGAATATCCTGTCCTAGAACGCAGCATGAGCCCCAAACCTGCCCTGACCCCCACATTTAAAAGTGCCGGAAAAAGGAGTCTTTCAACCACCATTTTGTTGAACTGGACTTGACTATACCCGTCCTGGGCCACAGCATGAGCCCCAAACCGCATGACCCCCACAT